>PVJH01016407.1:0-50665 GCA_004026705.1 Nesogale talazaci
CCCCCCCCCCCCCCGAGCACATCTGGAGTGGCTAAGAGTCAGAAGGTACCAAGGAGTTTGGTTCAGTTGGGAGTTGTGCAGTTCAAATGTGTAGACACTTACACTGGCTCACCATGATGAAAACCCTTCTTTAAAAAATTTTACATGTGGTTTATCGGGCACAGGGGGGTGGGTGGGGCGAGTGAGGGGTATGGAGGGGCAAACAGTGAATGTGGGAGGGGGGAAGGAGCACTCAAACGGATTGTCATGCTATATATGCAACTCTTTTTTGGGGGGAGGGGGGCATCATTGTCCTCTGGTGGTCGTGAGAGCTATCCAGTCTTACTCTGGACAGCTGCTGCGGGATTTAAACTGCCAAGCCTGTGGGCCGCAGTCCCGCACACAACCAACATGCCACTGGGGCTCAGCCCTATGTGCAACTCTTTGTAAAAGCAAGTTAACTTTGGAAGGGCATGATATATGAATATTATATCAAGAAAGGTACTGAAAAAAAGAAAAGAAACCAAACTTGACCTGTGATTACCATGGGTGAAGGAAGAAGAGTTCTTGCTTAGCAGGTACTGAGTTTATGTTCATGATGGTGGAATAATTTGGAAAAGTATGTATGCCAATGATGGTTGTACAACTTGAAGAGTAAAATCAATGGCACTGAATTATACATGTCGAAGTGGTAGAACTGGAGAATGTTTTGGTGAGTATATTTTTGCCCCAATTAAAAAATTACACAAATAAAAAAAAAAGTCATTTCATTACGCTCAGAAGATTAAGAAGATATTTTGAGAGAATTTACCCGATACCAAAGATTGTATCCAAAAGTTTATATTCGGTGCAATATTTAATAAGGTTCATAATTCTTAAAGGCAAATGCTTTGAACTTTTTTATTTAATAAGTGACGTCTACTGCTTAATATAATTTAAATTAATTTCTGGAGGAAAAGCGAGATTTATAGATGAACACATTAAAAAGTCATTTGTCAGGCTTGGTTTGGGGACTGAGTATATACCGAAATGATTATTATCGATTGAAATGTAACTGCGTGCTATAAATTAAAAAATAATAATTATACTTGCTTTCAGTGTGAGATTTAGAATTCATGCACCTTGGGCTTCATTTTTGTGATTTATTTAGTTATTTCAGAAACGATTTTTTTGTGTGCTTTGTTTTTAAACTTAGAGATGAGAGAGAAGATAATCTCTCGTCAAATAAGCCTCTTCAGGTCCAAAGAGCTGTTGTTTCCAAGAGATGAAAAGCTAAAATGGCTATCCTATTTTTCTCTCTTTCGTGTGGGTTTTTGAAGTACTCGAGACATCTTGATGTTCTACATACTTTTTTTTTTTTGAAACAGGTGGTACACAAACAATGTAAAAGGTTCAAAAGGCACAGGTGTGTTTGGAGTAGAAACAACATCTCCTTCACACAGCCCTTAAAGTGACTCCGTGCTCCACAGCAAGCAGCTCCCTGTGTATCTTTGCAGATAGAATCTGTGCAGATGCAGGCAAATATTTGCACACATATATTCTGCTTTGGCTCTTTTTCTCCTCATACACAGAGTCTTCCACATACCCAACAGCACACCTGGCTTTGCTTCTTATGAATAAGCCTTTGCGATCGCTCTAATCAAGTGTCATGTTGCCAAATGCCTGCTAACTATGGAGAATGGCAGATTTCACCTAAGGACGTCCCATCATTGACTCAGCCCGTTTGTGACCGAGAGACATGTATCTAGGTTGTTTCCAGTCCTAGCTTTTACAAACAACCCTGCGACGTCTAGTTCCTGTTCGCTCACCAAGGTGCACCTGTGCAAACAAACCCAGAGTGCAGATAGGGAGCGGGGTCAGTTCCTCATGCTGGGCCAAAGGGTAGACGGGCCTTTGCCTTTAGAAAAGCACTGCTAGACTGTTCTTTGTAGCCTCCGTCCAACTTCCTGCCTTTCCACTGGAAGGCTGGGTGGGAATGGCCTGGCCCCCACCCACCACCCCCAGCAGCATAGTGGGTCACTGGATATCTGTGTTTGTTTTGAACTTCTCGTTGGGATTTAAGTGAAGGTTTACAGAGCGGATCATGAGTTTTACTCACCGGTCAGTGTGCCCTTTTGCCCATCTTGCTAGTTAAAAATGGGCTGAGCCCCGGTGGCGGAGTGGTTGTGTGCAGGACTGCAGCCCACAGGGTTGGCGGTCCATATCCAGCAGCATCTCTCCAGGAGCAAGGCTGGGCCTCCTACTCCCACCAGGGCAGTGATGTTCTCCCCCCTGCCCCCCTACACACAAATGGTATCTGCCAATAGTCCGGTTTGCATTTCACTTGTAAGTAAAGATAATATGCTTCCCTGTCCCCTTCTACCCTCCTGCATATGGAAGAGACATTTGTATTGCCTTCGTGATTCGCTGTTTATGTCTTTCCCCCATTTTTCTATTCGACGATTTGTCTTTTTTTTTCTTTCTTTGGTGGTCGGCTTCAGTGCTCACTCTCTTTTTTGGCAGTGAGCTTGGGTTTCCTTTTTTTTCTTTTTTTTTACAGTTTTATTGGCACACAATCCACGTCATATGATTCAATGTTTCAATCATATCAGGAAGAATTGTAAAATCAGCACCCCACTCAAGTTTAGAACATTTTCTTTTTCCCAGCAAAAACTCTAAAGATAAGGGGGAATAACGTCTTGGCGATATGTTGAGAAGATGTCCTGTTCATGTTAGTCAATTGTTGTTTGATGTTGTGTAGGAGTTTATTTATGTCTTCTTCTCTTGTCTTTCTTTCTAAACTAGAAGGAACTTATCTGTTTTATGTAGACCAATGGATTGTTTTATTTTTTAGCTTTTGGGGCTCACTCTGATATTTTAGAAGGCCATCTGCAGGCTAGATTATAGTCCTGATTCTCCCATTTTTTTCTAACACATGTGCAGCTTCATTTGAGAAAACAAAACAAAACAAAAAAGGTGTGGTCCTAGACATCGCAAAACTTGCTCCATCAGCACAATCTGTGCATGCTCGAGTCAGTAATATGGAATGCCTTGTTCAAACTATGCAGCCATTCTTATTGTTCCTTCTCAGATCATTCTACACAGGCGGTGGAATGAATTCAATATCCCCCCCCCAAGCAAATACTCCCAATCTCCCCTCTCACCCACTCCCGGTAATCATGAATGATCTTTGGTTTCTATTTGCTTATTTTGTATACCAGAGCTCAGATAATGTTTGTCCTTTTGCTAAGATTTTGCTCAGCACGAGGCTCTCCAGGTCACCCATTTGGCTTCATTTTTTTTGGGGGGGGGCATCACTGCCTCTGGTGGTCGTGGGTGCTACCCAGTGCTGCTCCTGAGAGCCAACGCTGGATTTGAACCGCCAAGCCCGCGGGCCGCAGTCCCGCACTCAACCAACCACTTACGCCACCGGGGCTCAGCCCTGGCTTCATTTTTTAAGTACAGTTTTCCACCTGTTGGACTTAATTTTGGATGAAGGCAGGGAGTAGGAACCCAACTTAATTATTCTGATGGGCACATGGTGGTCCTCAGAGCATTTATCAAATCATGTTTGAGAACTGCAATCAGATATAAATAAGCAGCAAGTACACAGGGGGAGTTGATAGAATGTTTCATTTGAAAAAAAAATTGTCCCTTTTGAAGAGGAAGTGGACCCCGTGGCTAGCTGTCCCCATGGGCAACTGCCTCCTCTGCCATGAGACTAGATAAGCTGGACGGTGCATGCATGGCTACCACCGCAGAACACACTAAACCAGAGGTTCTGTAGAAGAGTCCTCATCTAAAGGGGCGGGGGGATGCAACAAGATTTAAACTCTTCACGGATCTGGAATTCCTGCAGGTGGCTCCAAAACGACTGCCCTGAGGAAAAATTTGGAAAAATTCATAGCCATCACCAGACAACTCGATGGAAGATGTATCTGGGCCTGAGAACTTCAGACCACGGCCTTGGGGGCATCAAGGTCAATCGGCACAATGTAGCCCATAAAGAAAATATTCTACCTTCTACTTCAGTGAATGATGACTGGGACCTGAAAAGCTTGTGGTGAGTAATAGTTATCTCAGGTACAGTGATTGCCTCTCTGCAAGGCATAGAATGGACAATCAAAGCCACAAGGAAAGAGTGAGTTCAAAGGATGAAAGGATGACATGAACCTCTGCCTCATGGACCTTGCTGCCTGAAGAACAAGATGACCCTGGCTGCCATTCCCAACTGCTCTTCAAGGAATCACAGTAGAAGGACCTGGATGGAGTGGGAGAAACATGTTGGCCCAAACTCAAAACCTTAAAACCTACTAGGCTTACTGGTTGGATAGAGACCGGTGGAACCTTAAAGACAACAACCTCTAATCACTCACTCTTCAGGCCTGGAATGAAACTTACCTTCATGGCGCAATTTCCAGCCAAATAAGGAGCATGTCTGTCAGGGGAGTTGGAGGTCTCCACTCTTGGAAATAATTGGCCATTGAGATCAACCCCACTGCCTTGGGTAGATCCCGCCTCAGAGAGACACGTTTAGGGCAGAGTAGACCTGCTTTAGCTTTCTCCCTCTGAGCAGCTGGTGGATTGGAACCATAGATAGACCTTCAGGCACAAGTCTAATGATTAACCCAAGATGCCACCAGGGCTCCTTGATTAAGCCCCCAGAGCCCCATAAAACACGGTCCCATGAAAAACATGGCTGCTGTTACAGACTGTCTAGTTGAATTGAACTCTCGGTGGCTGTAGCGGGCAGAGTAGAACTGCCCTCTAGGGCTTCCTTTGCACAGACCCCTTTCAAGCGTTGGCAAACAGGAAGGTTACTTGGAGCACGAAGGTGTGTCTGACCCACAAGCCACAGTTTTTTTGATCGCCTCGTGTGCACGTGACAGTAGAACACGGGACAAGGAAGACCGAAGAAGAACTGACGAGGCTGACTATTGGAGTGCCATGGACTGCCGAAAGAACAAACACATCTGTCTTGGAAGAAGTACAGAGCCAGGCTGTTCCTCAGAGGTCAGGAACGTACTTTGGGCGTGTTGTCAGGAGAGGCCAGTCCCCAGAGAAGGACATCATGCTGAGTGGAGGAGCGGGCAGCTGAAAGAGAAAGACCTTCGACAAGATGGATGGACACGGATGGGCTCACACATAAGAACTGTGAGGGTGGCAGGGGCTGAGGAGTGTGACTTTTGTGGGACACAGGGTGCCTGTGAGACGTCGTCCGCTGGACAGCTTGTAAGAACAACAGTGTTTCCTAAATGGAAATCTTTACATCCGGAGCCCAGTGATACGGTGTCTAAAGGTTTGAAGCCACCAGCTGCTCGGAAGGAGAAAGACGTGGCAATTTGCTTCTGTAAAGCTGACAGCCTTGGACAGCAGGGGCGTGGGGTGGGGCCCGGAGGCTCGATGAGTCAGAATGGACTCCAGGACAGTGGGTGTGGTTGGTTTAATCTGTCTGGGCGCAGATCACCGGATCTGTTCTCCCGCAGAGCGACGGCTTTTTCATTAGTAGCCAAAGGCTTAAGTATGTGTGTCATCAGGGCTCCTTATTTTAAAACATGAATAAAATGAGCTCTATTAATGTCTTACACTGTAGAAATAGACCCAGATGTTAGCACAGCATTTAAAGCCTCGAACCTGCAGCAGGGGTGGGGGTGGGGCAATTCTCTTGGGGCTTGCCTCTGATGGAACTGTGCCCCTGAAAGAGACATAGGAGCCCGGCCTCTGCACTGAGGACTGTGACCTTGTTAGAGAAGATAAGGTTTTTCTTTACAGATATTATCGGTTAAATGAAGGTAGGTCATATTGGAGCAGGGCAGAGGCGACTCCTCGTCCCTTTTGCGTGGCGGTTTGTAAAAGGCAGTCACAGGCAGGGGGCAGGTGTATTTCCCTCTTCTGCAGAATGGGACGTAAAGAATAGCACCTTCTTCAGAAAGGCCCTGATGCTGGCAGAGGTGGCTCCCGTCGCAACCCACATCTGATACGTGGGATCGATGAACAGACGCGTCTTTTTGCTCTCCTTGTTGGTTAGTAGGGGAGGGGGGCGGGAGTGAGCTCCGAAGGGCACAGGTTGGCTGGTACCACAGCACCCAACATGTCTACCAGCAGCCAGGGAAGAGGCACGGGAAAAAGGAACACACACACACACACGCTGCCATCGAGTCAGTTCTGGACCTCGGGGCCCGATAGGAAAGGGGAGAACTGCCTGTCTGGGTTTCCAGGGCCGTGAATCTTTACAGGAGCAGACATTTTTTCCGCAGGGAGCGGCTGGTGGATTCGAAGGACGGGCGGACCGCAGGACAGGCAGCCCCACGACCCAGAGAAGAGGAGAACCTTGCAAGGGCACCCAGCTACCACTGTGACTGCACGGGACCGCCATCAGAGGCCCAAGGGAGAAAAACGCAGACCCAGACCGAAAACCATCAAGGGCAGACTCAGTGATCTGTGAGAGACAGGTGGGCCCCTTGAGACAAGGGCCCTCCGGTAGGCCTCAGCCCGGAACTAAACTACCCTCCTGGCTCAACTTCCAGCCAAATGGGAGTCAGGTCTACCAGGTGAGCGCCACCAGCAGGCAGGGCCAGGGGATCCGCACACGAGTCAGCCAGAGAGCTCAAAGGGACCCGATTGCTGGGCACAAAGCTGAGGTCAGGGAGGGGTGGGGGAGAAGAAAAAAGGGGAAGAAAGGGCTGGGAAGAGCACCGTGAGCACGTGGGGACTGAGATCCAGGCTGCAAAGCGACATGTGTGCGAACTGCCGAATGCAGCATATGTTTTCATCCAAGTCACCCTAAAAAGAACGTTCTTTCATGGGTTCAGTTGTGTCCCCGACCCCCTACTCCCCAAGCAAAACCACGGAGGAAAGGATAGACTAAACCTCCGAAGTAGCGTACAATGAGCATGGATGTAAAGCATCTTTGGTAATCGCCTGGAAAGCTTTGGGGATTTGGGCTACAGGTTCACTATGATCCCAATTTAAGGCGACTGTTCCGACGACCAGTGTGATCTCAAACTGTACCTAGAGAGCTATAGAACAAAGCCTGAGTTTCTAGGGTTGAACTACAGGGCGGTGTTCGATTCTGGTCATGGCGTGGTCGAGGGGACAGGGAGAAAGGAGTCCTCGGTCTGTAGAGGGCAAAGGACAGGGAGGAGGCAGGGTCTTGAGCCTGGAGAAGAGAAAAAGGGGGACACAAGAGTCATGGTTTGACACGACTGGGCGTCAGGGCAGAACAGAGACCCAAGGCTGTATGTAACAAGGAGGAAGTGAGTCTCTCCTCTGTGGCTGGTGGAAGCGACCTGTGATGAAAAGGAGGACCTTCAGAGGTAATGAGCTCCCCATTCCTGGTGGTGGGCAAGGACAGTGAGGTTACCTCAGCCTCGGTCAGGAATGTGGGAAGAATTCCTGCTGTGGGTTCTGAGATGACGTGCACACTCACAAAAATTCCAGACTCAACAAAACTCTTGGTTGTCTAAATACACCCACATGTTGTCACTGCTGCGAGGTGCTGTGGAGGCCGCTCCAGCTTATAGCGACACTGCCTGAGTACAATAGAACAACCTGCCTCTTATGCCCCTGCCAGTCTCACAATTGTCCTTCAACCCTGCGCTGCTGTCAGGTCAGCCCTGACTCAACACACCTCCTGTCCCCAGGGTGGGCGAGGGATCAGACACAGAGGTTTTACCAACTGATTTCCTAGAGTCCTTCGCCAGGCCTTTCTTCCTCTTCTGCCTCAGTCTACAAGGCCTGTGGGAACCTGAGTCACCACACTGGATAGCAGAGGCTGGGTTCTCGTGGGTTTCCAACACATGATACACAGATTGTAGCCGGCAGATATATGTCATCCGCAGCTCCTCTGCTTTAAGAGACGTGTTTAAAACGAGCATTTGCTGACACCGAAATGATCTTACATTCGGCATCTAAGGGGACTGCATCCTTTTTTTTTCTGAACGGTGTTGATGCAAGTGTGCGCTTCAAGAACGTTTTGTCGTTGACACGAAAATCTGTATTTCATCTTACACATGTCCTATCACGAGGTATGCCTTGAAATGTAAAGAGTGTGTCCAAATAAAAACTACTGAAAACAAACAAAACTCCAACATCCCTCTGTGTTAATCGGGGTTGACGGGAGAAACAAATCCAGGGAGACACTCCTCTGTGTACAAGGAGTTTACATCAAAGAGTCATTGCATATGACGAAAACATCTCGGACTGGTCCAGATCAAGTTCCTAAGTCTGATATTAGGCCTTATGTTTAATACTGGTCTATGAATTCCTCTCCAGACTCACGCAGCACGTGCAATGACGCCGAATGCAGGAGGATCACAGGCCAGTGGGTGGGAAGTCTTGTGGATCCGGTGGCGGTGGGAGCACCTCAGTGCTGGCAGGGGTCTCCATGCGGCACCTCCAGCACCAGGCTTCTGGCTTCATCAGAGTAGCTCCATGTGTGTTGTCCACAGGAATGTCTTGCAGGGAACAGTACTGCTGTCTCTGGCCTCCCGGGAGCTATTTATTTCCCTGGTGCCTCTAAAAGAGGTCCTCAAGCTGTGACTTGATTGCCAGGTGAGACTCCACCCCTCCGCCAATCGACTCCCGCTTACGTAACTACCACATCCTCTTAGTGACTCCGGGCTCCATCTGTTGCTGACACTGCATTGTCACCTGCCGGGGACGGACTCGAAACAGGCTATTCAACCGTCGCTATTACATTCTGAGCCGCGGGTCCTTGGCGGGGGGAAGAAGAAGAAAATATATCCCCTTATCAAGAGATGGCTGGAAATCCCTTCGAAGGCGGAGAGCCGACTCGTTCACACAGAGACTTGGGAGGGACGGGGACATCTGGATTTGATTAGGTTCCTCCTCAAAGGGAGAGTCCTCCTGATGGAACAAAGTGGAACCGCTCCACACCAGGAGGACCCGTGCGTTTTCCAAAGGGGACCCTCGACACGCCCCCACTGCGCCCCAGGAGGGCGCTCAGCCTCCCCCAGAACCGGGGGCCTGAAACCAGTTGGGAAAAAAAGAGAAATGAAACACACACACACACATCAAGCAGCTCTTGCCATTTCGATAAAAATATATCTAGATAGAACTGTCAAGGCGATCTTGCCATGAATAGCCCTTTGCGAGGGAGGGGGCAGGCCCGTGGGGGCGGGTTTGACTCTCAGCCTCTTCCACCGTGACCTTGGGGAAGTTGCGTCACCTCGGCCCCCGTGACGCCCTTTCCTGGAGGCCGCGGCCGGAGCCCTGACATCAGAAGTGACGTGAGGGCCGATGAGGCGGGAATCGCCGCCGCGCCTCTCTCCCGGCGCCCGGTCTCGTCCCGGCAGGCCCGCTCTCCGCCCGGGTGGCCGGCGGCTCCCGGCGCCCCTCGCCTCGTCCCCGCCCCGTCCCGACGCCGCGGCGCCCCGCCCCGGCCTGTGGCGCCCTCTGCCGGTGCCGGCAGGGCGCGGGGCTGCCCGGGGAAGCCACGCCCACACCTGACTCCCCGCCCAGGTGCCCGGCGGCTCTCGGCGCCCCTCGCCTCGTCCCCGCCCCCTCCCGACGCCGCGGCGCCCCGCGCCGGCCGTGGCGCCCTCTGCTGGCGCCGGCAGGGAGCTGGGCTCCCGGGGAAGCCACGCCCACATGCTGAGCGGAGCCGCGCACCAGAGTCTGCTACGCCTTGGGCTGCCAGAAGAAGGGACACGTCTCCGAAGCCCCGGGGACAGCTCTCCCCTGTCCTCCAGGGAGGCTGTGAGTCGGCGTCGCCCGGATGGCACAGTGATTTTGGTTGGGACGGGAAAGAGGGGTGCCTGGGGTGCCGCCCACGTCGTGAAGCCTTAGGGGTTCCTTCGGGCAGTGTTTGGGAAAGCACTGGAAGAACCTCGAGGCAGCGGGGCCCTGGGGTCCAGCCACTGAGCTGCCCTCTCTGGGGTGCTCAGGCAGCACGCTCTCCTGTGCTCCAAGCACCTCTTATAGGTGGGAGGGAGCCTTGGGCAGCAGCAGCTCCTCGCTGGGGCCCAGGGTCTGTGAGGAGGACCATAGGGTGCCGTGCAGGTGTGGGTGACCTTCTGGGCCGATCATCAGAAGTGACCTGGGTTGTCAGGACAGGGGTTGTGTGTGGAGAGATTTTCCGTGACAGGGTGTTGAAAAGAATCGAGCCCCTCCACCCCACCCCCCCATTCTTTGTACCCTGTCTTGATTTTCTTTTATTTGGATCCACAATCAACACCCAGGAAATCAAATGGCACAGCCCATAGGGTGACTCTGCGACCCAGGAGTTCCTGCTGCAGAGAGGAAAGACATCACTTCGAGGACGAAGGTACGTCTTCTCAATGTGCCTACGCAAAGCAGGCCAGTGACTAAGGACGGGTGCTGGCGGATTGACGCACAGGGGTGAGGGCACTGTGAAGAACATTGGACTCACCGTGGACCGCCAGAGGAACCAACCCACCTGGCTTGGAAGGGGGCCGGCCAGATGCTGCTTAGCGGCAAGACCGGCGAGACTCCGTCTCAGGGACTTCGGACACCATGATCAGGAGAGACCAAACCAAACCAAACTTGTCCGTGCCGACGCGCTGGGTCTGCCTGAGACTGTGACTCCCCTCCCCGACAGGAGAGACCAGTTCCTGGAGAAGGACACCAATTAACCATAGCCTGCGTCTCTGGCCTCCCGGTGGCCTCCTCCAGGGAGGGGTCAGAACCAGGTAATTTCAAAATGAAAGACCCAAAAGAAGAACAAACAAACAAACAAACAAACAAACAAACAAACAAAGGCAGTGTCTTGGAATAGAGTACAAACCGTTTGCGTTCAAGTTTTTGATCCTTGGCCGGACCGGGGAAGAGCTATACTCCCTCCATATGGTCCCCACGGGTGATTTTCTGGAAGGAGGCCTCCAACTCCTTCTCTTGATGTGCCTCTAACCTGCAACTTTCTGGTTTGCAGTTGAGGGTGTAACTGCACCTCCTCCACCCCTTCGCCACAAGGACCCCTTTCCAGGAAACCCCTTCCTCCCCCCAGGGCCATAAAGGAGATTCTGACGGACTCTAGGGTTTCTGAGGCTGTGAATTTATTCCTATCTATGGATCAATCATCTACTTAGTTTTTATTTATTTTGAAGCTGTGAATCTTTGAGGCAGAAAGCTTGCTCTTTCCCCAGCAGAGAAGCTGCTGGGCTTGAACTGCCCACCTCACGGTCCGCCTCACCCACTCCACCCTCAGAGCTCGCCCTCTCGGCGGCAGCGCCTGGGGATGCACGGGCCTTGGTCTCCTAGTGCTTCTCAGGGGGCGGTGCGCATCCCCTTACAGTTTGCACAGCCAGTCCCCACTCACGGCTGGTTTGGTCCGGTCTTTGGCCCCGGGGATTAGGGCAGATCAGAAAGAGGAAATGAAAGATCCAGGGTGACGTCGCTTGCCCAGAGTTGCCGAGGTAGGGCCCTGGCAGCCTGACAGACTCAAATCCGGTCACTTTCCTGGAACCTGCTGCTTTTCCCAGAGACGTTGCCCCATCCTGCCTCTGCAGATTGCTTAATGGAAGCAGTGAGTTTCCGAAGCTGACTCGGGGAGGGGGCGGACAGAGGGGTAGGGCTCCACTGTCCACTTGTTCTCCAGGCAAGAGAGATCATTGGCCCAAGGGTGGAGTTCCCTGTTCCACGTTCTCCTAAAGCTCCTGTTTCGTTGTGTCCCTGAGTCACTTAAACCAACCAGAGGCCTCCCATCGGCTCCGGATCTACCCCATGGGGCTTTCTTGGCAGCAATGGGGCGCTGGTGAAGAGCTGGGGGGCGGACTGAAAGGTGCTATATGAGCGCTTCAACTTGGTTTGTGGAAAGCGATGGCTGACGGATTGACGTCGTCAAGGATGTCATCTGGCTTGGACCCGCCATCAGTGTTCATGGGAGCAGCGGCTGAGAGATTAAATGACACGTCACGCGGAGTTAATCTGCTGCCCAAGACCTCTTGAAAGTGTTGAGAAGCCAGGGGGCTCTTTTGAGGGCGAAGGGGCTCCTGACCCATTGCTCTTGCCTCATCAGCATGTGAAATGTGGACACTGCAGAAGGAAGACTGAAGAAAAGCCAGTGCATTTGAACTGCAGCGCCGGCCAAGAATACTGAGAGCACCATGGACTGCCAAAAGAGCAAGCTAATCTGTCTTGGGAGAGGTACAGCCAGCGTGCTCTCCAGAAGCAAGGATGGGGAGACTTCATCGCAGGTCCTTCGGATGCAGAAAGTGGAGGTCAGGGACGAAGAGGAAGGTCCGCTAGGAGATGGAGGGACACAGTGGCTGCTACAATGGTGTGCTAGTCCGGGTAGACCAGAGAAACAAGTCCAGAGACACTTATGTGTGTGTAATAGAGAACTTGATATCAAAGAGTAATTATATATTAAGAAAACATGCCAGTCCAGTCCAGATCAAGTCCATAAGTTTGATATGAGTTCTTATGTCCCATATCAGTCTGTAGATTCTTCTTCAGACTCACCTGACTCATGCAATGACACCAAATGCAGGTAGGGAACAGGTCAGCGGATGGAAAGTCTTCTGGATCCAGTGCCGGTAAAAGCATCTTAGCACTGGCATGGATCTCCCCACAACTCCTCCAGCTTCCAAGCTCTGACTGCCATCACCCTAGTTCCATGTCCCTTATCAACAGGAATGTCTTGCAGGGGCAGAGGGCATCTGGCCTCCAGTGAGCTATTTATCTCCTTTGCAACCTCCAGATGAGGTCATCAAGCTGGGGCCTGATTGACAGGCTAGACCCTACCCCTTTGTGAGTCGACAGGAGATCAGGTCATTGTCACAGATGCGCGCAAACATACGAACAATTGTGAAGAGGGGGCGGGAGAGGACAGCGTTTCATTCTGTTGTGGTTCTCGTGCACCTAACAAAGTGGGTGATAGCTGAAACCCTGAACCTGTTTGTGGAACCCTCATCTGCATTAAGCCTCCATGGAATTGCCCCTGCACGTTGACCAGGGAGGTGGATCATCTCCACCCCAGGCAGAAGGTATTGGAAAGTGGATTACGTCCACCTTTTCCAGCTGGCACAGAGAGGGCCAGGGAATTTACCTGGGTATATCCCTAATGGAGATGCCCAGACTGAGGGCAGCATAGTCATGAGGGCTGCATAGTCATGAGTCATGATCTTATTTTCTCCTGACTTGCTTGGTGGCAAGACCCTGGGCTGATCTTGGAAGCTGTCTAACATCAAGTAGGTGTCCCGTGGGTAGGTGTCCCACATCACGGGCCTGGCCCTGCTTCTGTAGTCCCACCTGTAATTCTGATGTACCCATCTGCTGCCAGCCATGAAGTTGTGACAGTTTCTTTTTATTCCATGCCTTCTTTTTTTTTATTTTTTATTTTTTAGGCATCACTGCCCTGGTGGTGGGAGTAGGAGACCCAGCCTTTGCTCCTGGGAGCCGGAATTGAACCTCCATCCCAGTGGGCCGCAGTCCCGCACACAACCACTACGCCACCGGGGCTCAGCCCACTCCATGCCTTCTTTAAGCAGCTGCATGACTGTCAATCCTTGGATTTCCATTAAGACCTAGTGCTAATGGCTTCCCTCGTTCCATGTTCTGTCTGTCTTGTCTTGTCTTTGGTCCACTTAAGGCTTCATAAAGGTTCTCCTTAAATTACATATTGAGAGTTAGCCTCTCTTTTGTCCCCTAAAACAGTACAAACCCCCTGAGCGGCTCCAAGGGAGGAAGACATCAACGGACTTCAAGGTGACAGTCTCGCAAGGCCTGTGGTGCAGTCCTCCTCTGTCCATGGGGCGCCACGCGTCAGCAGTCGGCCGTGCTTGTTTGACTCCAACATCCTGAGCGGCAGGATTAATGCGGACAGCATCTTGGTGACTCATCGTCTAGAGCATGGCTTTGTGTCTTCTTCTTTTCTCTTGAGCTTTTTATTTCCAGGTGGGCGAAGGCTCCCAGAGCGCCTCTCCATGTGACCCTGAGCGTTTCACAGAGACCCTCTCTCCCCTCCGTCACGGTCATCCCCCCCCGTGTGACGTCACTCATCCTACTTCCTCCCTGCCTTTCCTGTTTCCATTCCTCCGGCCTGTCCTGACCTTCTGAACTTCCCTCCTTGGGGTTACCGCTGCCCTTTTGAGCTCAACCGCCTGACTATTTTATTTTATTTATTTATTGTTTGCCCGACTGTTGTGAGGTGCGCAACACCCTTGTGCTGCCATTTCCTCCGGCCGCATTGCTCGGCGGCGTCCAGCCGGTTCCGACCACACGTGGAACGAAACACTGCCCAGCCCTGCCCTAGCCTCACATGATGCTTGAGCCCTTTGTGGCAGCCCCTCCTTGGCCATCCATCTCCTTGAAGGGCCTTTTTCTTTTGCCTCTCCCTTTACTTTCACGAATGTGATGCCTTCTTCAGGCACTGGTCTCTCCTGCTGGTCTGTCCCTCGTATGGAAGAGGAAGCCTCTCTGTCCTTGTCACCAAGGAGCGCCCTAGCCAGACTTCTTCCAAGACGGACCTGCTTGCCCTTTTAGCAGCCCATGGTACTTTTCTCCTATAGACCTGCCCACGAGGCTGTCCGGTCAGCAGTGGGAGACCACCAGCCGCTCCCCAGAAGAGAGACGGGGCCCGTTCCCCCCATCAGGAGCTGCACTCTCAGGAACAGGTCTGCCCTGTCCTTGGCACTGACTCAAGGACATTGAGAGTGAATGGTTTGATGGCGCATTTGGGCGGAAGTGAGTTTGGAGGGGTGGTGAGTTTGGGGTACTTCTGTGGACATGAAGGGCGATGAAGGGATCCACCTTGGGGTCTACCAGTCTCCATTCATCCGGTGAGGCCGGGCGCAGTGTCCTTCACTCTATCCAGGACCTTCTCAGGGGACCCTGTCCAGAGCACTCTGACCACAGCCATCATGGGAGAGGTCGAGGGCTCGCCTTTTCTTCTGAAGAGGCGGTGGGTGCATGCGAACCCCGACGCTAAGTGTGGCAACCTGCTCGGGCCAGGCAGGCTCCTTCCAGAACCCCCAGCCAGCCTTCCAGACGCTGCCTGTCTTCCTGCAGGGGGCGCAGGAGGGCAGCCATGGAGGCCCGCCCCCCCCTACCGCCCTCCCCGGCAGCTCATTTCCATTCATTTCCTTTAAATGATTCTCGCTCTCCGTTTTTTAAATCTAATTTTTCAGCTTCTGTTTTATCTTCACTCAAGTTGCTTTAATGAAACGAAAATGTGTCTGTTTCCCTCTGCTGGAGCTGCCCTGGGAATTTCAATAGAAAGCAAACAAGTTGGCTTTTAAAATTAAAATTTTATAGGTGGCATTTCCTCATTTAATGGGAGGCACAAAAGGCTGGAGTGAAACCAATTAACACGAGGTGGAGACTCAGTGTTCAGCAAAATTAAACAACAGGAGTGCAGGGCTGGGGAGGGGGCTGCCGGGGCTGCTGGGGAGGGCTGCATCCTGGTCCTCCCAACACCCACGGGTGCAGGGGACCCAGGTCAGCTCATACATACGTGAAGACCTTGTGTCCTACCCGCTCCCTACGTCCCAGAGCACCCCAGGCCAAATACCTGTGTGCATACCTGCCTGTGCATTCAGGTGGACAGCGAGATGGGGCATGAGAAAGAGGGGTCTGTGTGGCAGTCATGTATTCAAGATGTCAATTTCATGATTGAGATGTAGGGGTGGAGTCTAGCCTGTTAATCTGGAGCTAGCCATTGAGTAGCCAATGAGGTCTCTGTGTGGGCATGGCTTTCTCCTGAGACTTCTGGGAAATCTTGCGGTATTTCTCTTGTGGAGATGAGAAGCTATCTCCCCAGTTGTTGGGAGTCAGTGTCAGAGACAATGAACTACAGACAAGACAAGATGGCAGCATCCCAGGAGCTGGACGAGCCGGAGGAGAAACCACACAGCCTTGCCCTGATGAAAGCAGACCTCTGAAGCTGGTGAAGCCACATGGAGACCCCTGCCAGCGCTGAGTTGCTTCTACCACCACTGGATGCTGTTGACCCTGAGCCCTGCAAGTGAGGAGCCATGGGGAGACCCCTGCCAGCGCCGGGACTCTGCACCCACTGACCTGTGACTTCGTGAGTCAAGAGACTTTGTAAACTGGTATCGGGCATATGGGCTAATATCAGACTTATGACTTTGAACTGGACTGGGCTGGGATGCTTTCTCAATGTCCTGTTCTTCCTGTATATAAACCTTACCCTTATATCGATATGCATGTCTATGAATTTGTTCCTCTAGTCTACCTGGACTAACACAGCGTGGCTACTATGGAGCTCTAGGTCCCTGGACAGTGGACCTAGCTAATGTCAATGCAAAGGTCAGAGTTCACTCTCCCAGCTCGCCCAGTTGGTAAGCGGTAAAGCCACCCAGGTGATCCAATTCCAGAGCTACCCCCCTCCCCCCAGAACAGTATGAGTCTTCCCCATGCAGGTAGGGCTATTGTCCTGATCACAGATGTTCCTAAGGCCTGGAACAGCAGCTGGAGTACAGTCGGTGTTCAGCAAACACTGAAAGGCTGAATGAATGCCGGACCCTGTGTAGGTACCCAGTCTTACTGAGATCACCCCTCTGCCGCAAATCACCCAGTCGCAGGGTGAGCTCAGGGGTGAGAAACGGTGGAAGGCTACAGGGGGGCTGAGGAGGGAGGAAAGAAGCAACAGCAGCATGCACAACATGAAGGCAGCCTGTATTCCAAACCCGGGGACCGGCAGGAGCGAGGGTTTGGAGGTGAGAAGAGGATGATGTCTGAGTCTGGTGGGAAGGCAGGGGATGTGGAAGGGAGGCGGGCGAGTCTGGAGAGTGAGCAGTGAGTGGCTGGCTGGGAAGGACGGGCCAAAGAGCTTCAAGGTGCGAGCCCCCGGAGGCCCTAGGGCAGAGGCTAATGATGGAACAACCCAAACTGGTTCCTACGAGCCAGGGGGTAACAGTGCCCGGCATGTCCAGACTTCTGTTCCCGTTGTCATCTCGATGGCCAGCCGCTTGTCCTCTCAGGACCCTCCCTCCCTTCTTACGGTGCTGCGCCGCATGGCCACGTCTCACAGACCTGCGAAACTGCCAGGGCCATGGTTCCCGTGGCTGTGGAGGCTGGCGAGTCCCAAATCCGAGAGTCAGACGTCGGTCTGAAGGATTTCATTCACTCACGCCACAGCAGGAGTTGACACATCCACGTTGGTTGCCGGTTTACGAGGCCGTGGGAGCTGGTGGATCGGGTCGGATGACAGGCTGCTGGCTCCAGGACCAGACGTCAGATGGCAATGATCCAGGGACCAGCTCCAGCTCTGCCAGAGCACCCACATGGCTGTCGGATGAAGCGCCCCCTTACTTGAGCACCACGGCGTGGGATGTGGCTGGAATCAAGGCGGCGACTTGAATCACACCCTCTAGTTTGGTGATGCCTCAAGATACACCCCCTCCTCATTCTGCTTCATTAACACAGCAGACAGCCCATGCGTCAATGAGTCCGTGACCACCGCTGCTGTGCAGTGCTGTCAGGCGGACCCCACCTCAAAACAATCCGATGCGCAGCAGTGGATAGAGGACACCGAGAACAAAGACGCAAACCACAAAAAGGAAACTGGCCAGCATGTGAGGCGGGGTAGTTACATATTCTATCGTCAAGTTGAGACAGAAGCACGAAGGGGTGGAGGTCAGCCTGTCAATCAGGTGGCAGCTTGATGACCTCGTTTGGAGGTGCTGCGGAGATAGATAGCTCGCTGGAGGCAGGCCAGCTACACTTTCTGCTTTCTCTTCCTTCTGACAAGATACATGGAGCTACGCTAGTGCCCTGGAGGTGGAGGCGCCACGTGGAGACCCCTGCCAGCGCTGAGATGCTTCTGCTTCCCCTGGATCCACAAGACTTTCCACCCACTGGCCTGTGATGCTCCTGCATTCGGCGTCATTGCATGTGCTGTGTGAGTCTGAAGAGGAATTCATAGACTGGTATCGGACATAGGCGCTAATATCGCACGGAGGGATTTGATCGGGACTGGCATCCCATTTCTCTTCTCAAGATTCAATTCCTCTTGTACACAAAGCTCCTTCTTATTCACATATGAGTATCTCTGAGTTTGTGTCTCTGGTCTTCCCGGGCTAACACACAGGCTATTAGATTAAACACTTGAGGTTGCATGCCTTGGCAGACTGAACACCTTTGACCCTACCTGTGGCTACACCCACAAACTTTGTATAAGAACCCAGCTAGAAGCCCAGTAGGGTAGAGCTTCTTGACTACTGCATTGAAGCAGAACTCTTACTCTCTCTCTTGTTTTTTTAAAAATCCTTTTATTGGGGCCTCATACAACTCTTACCACAATTCGTACAAAAGTCCATTGTGTGTCAAGTACATTTGTACATCCATCGCCCTCATCATTCTCATAACACTTGCTTTCTACTTAAACCCTTGGCATCGGGTCCTCATTTTCCCCCCTTCCTCCCCACTTCTTCATAAACCCTTGATAATTTATAAATTTTTAGTACTTTGTCATATATTACACTGTCCGATATCTCCCTTCACCCATTTCCTCATTGTCCATAACCCAGGGAAGAGGTTATATGTAGATCCTTGTAATTGTTTCTCCCTTTCTCTCCACCTTCCCTCCACCCTCCCAGTATTGCCACTCTCACCACTGGTCTTGAAAGGATCAGCTGTCCTGGATTCCCTATGTTTCCGGCTCCTAGCTGTACCAGTGTACATCTTCTGGTCTAGCCAGATTTGTAAGGTAGAATCAGGATCATGATAGTGGGAAGGAGGAAGCATTGAATAACTAGAGGAAAGTTGTGTACTTCATCATTGCTACACTGCTTTGTAACTGGTTTGTCTCCTCCCTGTGACCCCTTTGTAAGGGGAAGTCCATTACCTACAGATGGACTTTGGATCCCAAACCTTTGCTCTCCTTCATTCACAATAATAAAATTTTTTGTCCTTCGATGCCTGATACCTGATCCCCTCAGCACCTCATGATCACATGGGCTGGTGTGCTTCTTCCATGTGGGCTTTGTTATCTTCGAGTCTTTAAGACCCCAGACACTACATCTTTTGATAGCCAGGCACCATCAGTTTTCTTTATCACATTTGCTCATGCATACATTTGTCTTCAGTGATCCTGACGCAAAGGTGCACACACAATGATATAATTTGCCTGTTTTTTTTCTTAACTTGCTGCTGATATATGCAAATGCCCCTTGGAATAAATTGGTTAAAGACTGTCCAGCTCACAGAGCATGTTATGTTTGTGAAAGAACCTGGCTTAGCACTGTGCAAAGCTTTGAGACTGCAAGGTTGCCACTCCTGTGCATAAGCCTGATTGCAAAATCCTGTTTGGGGTCTGTCCTAAGGTGCTCCAGACAAACAAGAAGAACACCTCCTGGTCCAAAGGTGTCTTCACAATGGTTCTGATGAGTCTGGTATGGCAGCCGCTGGCCACCTTGTGAACACCTTGTTGAGAGTCTTCCTCTTTTTCCCCTCACCCTCTCCTTCACCGAGCATGATGGTCTTCCCCAGAATGAGGCTCTCCGGATGGTGTGCCCAGAGTATGTGAGATGAAGTCCTGCCATCCTCACCACTAAGGATTCATCTGGCTGTCTTTTTCCCCAGATAGATTTGCTTGCTCTTCTGGCAGTTCCTGGTAGATTCCACACCCTTCACCAACACCATCATTGTAACGTCGCCATTTTCCTCTGGTCTTCCTTATTCATTGTTCAGCTCTCACATACTTACGAGGTAGTGGGGCAGGAGCACCTTAGTCCTCAAAGCCGCATCTTTGCTCTTGAACTTTTTAGAAGTCTAACGTTAAAGAAGTCATGTGCAGCAAGTCTGCCTGATATTATTTGACTTCTCCGCTGCGGCTTCCATGAGCAGTGACTGTTTTATCTAAGCAAGATGAAATCCTTGACAACATCAACCTTTTCTCTATTTACTGTGATGTCAAAGCCACAGAGACTAGGAATTATGGCACCATCACACACTGCAGGGTTATTATAACCAATCCCAGGTGGAGGGGTCTATATTATTACATAGTTGCCAAATCACATCATTGCATAACAGTCAAGCCACTGAAAACCATGACCCAGCTAGGTGGACACAGAACCTTCTCTGTTTTTGAACACTATATTTGCATTGGCAGCACGCTGTCCTCCGCCCCTCTGCCCCGCCCTTTGTGGGCCACAAGCACCTTATTTGCACAATCCCATGCCATCATTGTGTGAGCTACACAAAGACTGTGAGAGGAGGGCTTGAATCACTGCACCACAAGCAGGATGTAACCCGGGGTTTGGGGAGACCAATTCTGAAGACTGCTGGGAAAGACTGAAGGGGAGGAACCCTTTTGGGGGCTGTGGATTGAGCAAGGGATTCAGTGGAAGTGCTGGGGAGAAAGTGCTGGGTGCTGAGGGGCTCCTCTCTGAGCTGGGGCACCTGGAGGAGGGAAAGTGTTGTTCAGTTGTGGGGACACCAGCCAATGGCTGCAAGGGAGCAGCTGTATTGAGAAGCAGGGAGTACTTTCCCAGCAGCTGTTACCCTCGGGGCCATGGTGCCCAGCCCCTCAGGCTGTTCCCTTTGTGACAAAGGACTGGGTTCACCGCTGCTGGTCCCATCACCGACTTCCTCTACCATCTTTTCTCCCCACCCCGGGGCAGCTTCCTTCCCCGCCACCCCCACCTCCCCACTCCCCTGTGCTCTATGAGTCTACGGGGAGCACAGTTGTGGCTAGTAGAACCCCCAGCGGCGACATGGAAGGGGGCAGCATTGTCCCACTCTCCTGAGTCAGGAAGTCATGCTGGTCTCCATGGTACCACTTAGTGTTCACCTCCGTGTGGCTATCCCTCCAGACAGGTTGTAGACGGTGGGGACTAGGTCTACTCTCTCTGATCAAGGTGCAGCTGAGGGAGGAGGAAGGGGCTTTCTGGTGCAGGTCTGTGCTCTGATCCATGCTCTTCAAAGGTCCCTTTAAGTCAATGATTGTCAAACTTCCTAGCCCTTTAGGGTCCTCACATGGTGGTAACCTCTCCAACCATACAATTATTTTTGTTGC
Organism: Nesogale talazaci; assembly: GCA_004026705.1. Classification (NCBI taxonomy): domain Eukaryota; kingdom Metazoa; phylum Chordata; class Mammalia; order Afrosoricida; family Tenrecidae; genus Nesogale; species Nesogale talazaci. The sequence continues at coordinate 20,921 of PVJH01016407.1, forward strand.
TACTTTTTTTTTGGGGGGGAGGGGGGCATCACTGCTCTCCAGTGGTGGGAGTAGGAGGCCCAGCCCCACTGCTGGAATTGAGCCTCCATCCCAGTGGGCCGCAGTCCCGTGCACAACCACTACGCCACCGGGGCTCAGCCCTTCGTTGCTACTTCTTAACTGTCATTTTGCTACTAGTATGAATCGGGCGACCCCTGTGGAAACGTTGTTTGACCCCAAAGGGGTCGAGACACACAGGTTGAGAACCGCTGCTCTAAGACCTGGCTGAAGACCAGAGAAAGGGTCTTTTTGAAACCAATTTGTAAACCTGTCAGAGGTTTCTTTATAAATCCCTATTTGAAGGCCCCAAACTATATGGGTTGGTCAGAGGGGCAGTAGAATGAGACCAACAAAAAGAAGCCGGAGTCAAGGCCGACAATGACCCATCTTCTTCTCCTTCCACAGGACAAAGCGAGGAAGTTTGGTGTAGGCGCTTGTGGCCATGGGACTGGTGGGTTTCTCTTCCCGTGGTGGAGGATGAAATGTATTCCCAGAGCACAGAATCCAATTCCACAGCCAGTTGGCTGACCTCAGACAGCCTGGGAAAGGCAACTTCACCCCCTGCCCACCCAAAGCTCTCTGGGGAAAGACACCATCGCGCTTGGCCCGCAATGGGTTTTCACGTGTGCACAGGAGTTTCCTGGGTGAACAAGGCGGGGAAAGCCAGTGCTCACTGCAGGACTCCAGCGAAGGCACAGCAGAGTGAGGCCATCGCCTGTGATCGATTTCGCCAGCTGCAAGGGCACAGGGTCTTCCTGGAAGACAGGTCTCGCAGGTGTGAGACACATGACATCAGTCAGGAGCAAAGGCTCCCCCCAGAACAAGGCTGGTTTATTTCCACTCATCCCTCCTGCCTGGGTTGAGACATGTGAAGCTGCACCGTACATTGGAAAAAAAATGTTCTTTCCAAGTGTTAATTAATATATTTAGAGAGGAGGTAGATTAAGTGTGAGAATGTGGAGATGGTGCAGACAATGAAAACATCTACTAATTTCTCTCTTGAATTCACATTTTAGGAAATGTTTGTAAACTGAGAATTCTAATTGCTTTTCTCCCACACACCTCCTTTCCCCCCCAAGATAAAACCACTGTAAGAGAATTACAGCACCTATGACAAGCCTAGGGAGCCCTGGTGGCATAGTGGTTATGCTCTGGTAATGCAGCTAGGAGTCAGAATCCACCCGATGGCAGGGATTCTTGATGACCCACGGAAGTGCCTGAGATGCACCAATGGTCAACATGTTGGGCTATGAGCCAGAAGGTTGGAGGGTCTGGTCCACCCAGAGGTGCCTCAGAAGAAAAGCCTGGCAGTGGGCTTCTGGAAGGCCAGCCAGTGACAGCTGTATGGAGCACAGTCCCACTGGGACACACGCGAGGAAGTAGTTTGGGTTCCAGGGCCCAGCCTCTCTGCTCACCCATGATTTCGCTTTCCTTCAGAGGTTCAACAACTTCGCACCGCTCCCATCGTGGCAGAGAACACGCGTGGCAGCCAAGGTGTGAAGGCAGAAAGCAGGATGGTAAAATTAAATGACAGGGAAGCTATCATCGTTTGCCAACAGCTAATAAAATTAACACCCAATAAAATTAAGTAAAAAAAAATTAATTAGGGCCAATGAAAGCATTTAGGAAGATGTCAGAGACAAACTAATAAAGACGTAAAGCTCTTTCTTGTACCAGCAATAATCCGTTATAAGCTGCTGTAGCCGAGTGCATGGAGATGAGGGCATTGAATTCTTTCTTTCTTTTCCCGCAATGAGGAGGCTTAGTCGGGGATGGCTGCTTCCCATGTTGGTTCCCAGGGGTGTGGGGACAAAAATGACCTTGCATGCCACATCCTCGCCCTCACCTTTAAAATAAAGTCCCCCAGACGGGTCCTGCAGGTGAGTCACGTAAGCACCCCCTGTTTTTCTATCAAGAGGCCTGGGAGAAGACATCCAGGGGGTAGACACCCACACCAGAGGCTAGATACTCTGGTAAGGATGGCAGCCCCAGCAGAGGTGACTCTGCCTCGCCTGTGACTGGGGGAGGGGCGACATGGGACAGGGGCTCTCCAGACGGGCAGAGGCCTGTGGAGTCTTTTCCTGGGGGCGCTGCTTCTCTCCACCCCAAACTCACTACTCACAGCGACCCCTGTCAGGTTTCTGAGACCACCCATCTTTTCAGGAGCAGACGGTCTCATCTTTCTTCCTCAGACCAACTTCCAGTTCCCTGTGGCTGCAGGGCTTCCTTCCCCACCCCCTCTCCGCAGCTCAGATCCTGACTTCTAGGGGTCCTCTCAGGCAGAGCAGCACCGCCCCCAGAGGCTCCATGGGTCTGACAGCCTCATCTTTTCCCCTTCATGTGGCTGGGGGGTTTGAACTGCAGATCTTGTTATTTACAGCCCAATGTTTCCTCCACGATGCCTGCAGGAATCTGGGGGTATGGTCTCAGGACCTTCCGTCAACACTCAGGAGCTGTCTGTGAGCCCTATATGCTGTATAAAAATGAGAGAGAGAGACACAGAGAGAGAGAGAGAAAGAGAGAGAGAGGCAGAGAGAGAGAGAGAGAGAGAGAGAGAGAGAGAGAGAGGCAGTGAGGTGACCAGCGCACCTCTTTAGAGTCCCCAGATGTCACAGTATAATTCTCAAAATGCCAAAGATAAAATTCTCACACGATACACGACGAGCATCATTGAACGGTTGCTTCACTCGCTTGATGAATGAGGGAGGCTTTGAACAAAGGCGAGTCAAAGCAAGATAAGAGAAACTCATAAAAAACCACGATGGCATGAGGTGAGTAGGCTAGGCCTCGACTTGGTGCCTGGCGGACCCGAGGGCCGGTGGGACTCGCAGAGGCCTGGAGAGCAGCGTCTACTAGAACTGTTCCTGTGAGTCTCTAAGACTGCCCTGCTCCCTCCTGCAGAACTGCGGGTGGTTTTGAACCCCTGACTTGGCAGTTAGGAGTCCAGGGCATCACCCCTGCGCCACCTGGGCCCTTGAGTGCTCCCCTAGGACAGGCCAGAGCTGCTCCCTGGGCTCCCGAGGCTGTGCATTTTCACAGGAGCAGGAGGCCTCACCCCGGGCAGTGGAGTCCATTCTCGTCCGCAGTGACTCTCTAAGACCGAGTAGAACTACTCAGAGAGCTTTGCCATGTGGTGCAAGTGGCTGGTAGGCGCCAACAGCTGACTTTTGGTTAGCAGCTGAATGCGGGAACGAGGTTAGGGGTCCTCCTTAGAGGGGTACTTAATTCCCCACCTCTTACTTGATAGAAACTTCCAGTTTTTAATGTGAGAGGCCCTGTCTCTCCTGTAACTGAGTATGACTGCTCCACAATTGGGGATAAAATAAGCAAAGCTAAATCACTTTTACTTGTTACATGAATTGCTGAGCACTGCAGATGATTGGAAGCAAGTGTGACAGCTCTGTCATCTGTCAGCCTGAGCGAACAGGTGGCGTCTGGCCTGTCAATACGGTCATAGCCAGTGAGGCCTCTGTGTGGGCAGGGCCTTCTGCTGAGGATTCTGGGAACTCCTGTCTTCTTCCCTGGAGGCGGGACACACATTCTCTGCTTTGCATTCCTGATGACAAGCTCCATGGAGCTACGCTGATAAAGCCAGAGTCCTGGAGCTGAAGGAGCCACGTGGAGACCCACGTCAGTGCTGAGATGATTCCACTGCCACCGGACACTAGACGTTCTAGCCACTGCTCTGTGATCGTCCTGCATCCAGCGTCATTGCACGTCTTGTGTGAGTCTGCAGAGGAATGTATCGGTGGTTTTGAACTGCCGACCTTGCGGTCAGCAGCACAATGGATACCCCACTAGGCGCCCTCTGAGTCAGAATCCACTCGGCGATTCTGGATTTGTAAGGCTATAGCTCTTCAACTAACTAGACACATCTTTATGAAGCCTCTGTTGGTGCCAGGGGCTGAGCCAGACTCTGGAAAAATACCAGAGCTGAACATACAGGTTCAGTCCAAAGCCAGGAGAGGGCTGGGCCTGGCCAAAGTCTGCGGTACCCACTGGGCAACAGGGCTTTGTGGCCCTTTCCTCTGAGTAAGACCCGTTTGCAGCACTCGGAGCTTGGCTTGGCTTCCAGATTCCAGATTCTCTGTGTCATCCATTGAGAAAACACCAGAGGTCAAGGGGGCAGGGACCAGAAGCAGGGAGACCGTCATGGAGTGTCCCAGGCATCTGGGACCACAGCGTGTCTCCCAGCAAGTCCTCTGGCCCCATCCTAGTCATTTTCTGCCTGGGGGGAGAAGAAGAGACCAAGCCCCAAGGACACTGTGCTTCTCACCACAGGTTTCCAACACAAGAAGCTCCTGGGAAGGCAGGTCAGGCCCAGGGGAGGTGGGGATGGGGGTGGAAGGGGGGAGGAGAGAGGGACAGTGACTCTGTCCTGATGGCTTTAGTGGTTCACTTCCACTTGCCTCATGTCCGTCCTGTGAGCCAGGCACAGGGATTCTTCAAAGTCATTTCAAAGTCATTTTTTTGACAAGGAGACAAGTTCCACAGCATGAGGTGGCCAGCTTGTTCCGTGGTTCAGTGGGGTCGTGGTAGAGCGCTGGGCTGGGCTGATGGAGGCCGGGGGTCAGAGAGAATGGTGCGTGGGGTGGTTCCTGCCTGTGACATTTGTGTGTGTGTGTGTGTGTGTATGTGTGTGTGTGTGTGTGTATGTCTGTCGGGGGGGGGGGGAGACATTTGGCACTGAGGTGTCACAGAAGCACAAGACCAGGTCTCGCAGGGACTGGGAGTCCTGTCCAGGATGGGGTGTGGGTCCCTTCCAGGGATCTGGCCCCAGCCTTTTTCAGCTGGTTTGAGGACCTACCAGGAGGCTGGCTGGCTGAACCCTTCCTGGTCTGGGCCCGGCCTTGCTGGCAGCTTCCCATCTGGGCAGTCTTGTCTTGGCAGCTGTGAGGTGGAGTGGGGGGCGAGGACCAGGGAGAGGGGAGGCTCGTGGGGGGCCAGTCCAACCCCCTGGGGCCTGTCTGTTTCCTTCTCAGGCACAGAGAAGGTGGTGAAGAGGGCAGTGGAAATGACAGTAATTGCGTCCATTTGTTTTTTTGGTTTGGAGAGTCATGAAGTGGGGCACATGCTAAGGGCTAATCGTGCCCATTAGCGGAAATGGGGCCTGAGTAGGCTCCGTGGCTATTAACGAGGGTGAAGTCCAGCCTACACAGACAAAGACGCAGTGCCCAGTCCCCTTCCCTCCCTGCTCTCCTTTCCGCTCTCCAGCCCCTCCCTCCCTCGCTCTCCCCTCCCCCCAACCTGCCAGCCCCAGCCACACCTGGCTTCTTTCACCAGGCATCCCTTGATCCCTTGTGGGGGTGGGGGTGTTGAGGGGTGCAGGGCTGAGGGGTGGTTTGGGGGCAGGTGTCCTGGGATGGATCCCTGGCCCTGTGGGCTTAACCAACAGGTTAGGTAAGTGCAGGTCTATTTGTGTTTATTTGCTTGTCTGTACTGAACAATTCCACTTCTTCCCCCCCTTCACATCAAAGACTCTCTTCTCCAGCTGGCCAGCCTTGGCCCCTCTCCCAGCCCCACAGTACCTGTAGACAAAGCCTCTTTTCTTTTTTTTTTTTTTAACTTTTCTTGGGGGGGCCTCACTGCCCTCTGGTGGGAGTGGGAGGCCCAGCCTTGCTCCTGGAGAGCTGCTGCTGGATTTGAACCGCCAAGTCAGTGGGCTGCAGTCCCGCACTCAACCACCGCGCCACCGGGGCTTAGCCCGAAGCCTCTTTTCAAATGTCCAGTCTCTCAACGGGCTGGGGACATAGTGCCCAGTAGGCAAAGGAAGCATGGGTGTACTTGTGCTTAGTGACTAATCTGTGGTAATCCATTACAACGAATCCACAGTGAGTCATTTTCATGACAGATTTGTCAGTAAGCACAAATCAGCCCGTGCTTCCCTTGCTTATTATGCATTCTGGAGCTGAGTCCAGGTCTGGGAGCAGATGTGGAGACCTAAACAGAGCTCTGGCTCTACTCTGGGGACCCCGAGGTGGAGGCTCTGAAGTCATGCTCCTGGACCCCATACAGGAGCCTGGGGAGAGCAGAGCTGGGAGACTGAAGGGCAAGATGACTATACACACATGCGCACATACCTTTTACAATACACACATGCATACACACACATGCTCATCCATACATCCACACATGTACACACACGTACATCCACACACAAGAACACACACATGCACATGTACACATACACATTTACACACATATGCATTCATATACACACTCACCCACACATGTACACACACGTACATCCACACACGAACACACAGATGTACACACATATTCACACATACACATACATATATCCACGTGTGTACATGTACACATACACACATGCATTTGCACACACAGGCACACGCACATACATATGCACATATACACATTCACTTGTACATTCACACACTCATCCATACATGTACACACATGCACACATATACACATTCACACGTAAATGTGCACACATACTCACCCACACCTCCACACCTCCATACACAAACACACATATACACACACACACACACTTAGGGAAGCAGACTGTCTCCCTCTCAAGGAAGTAGTGAGAATCCAGGAAGCCGTCCAGCTGGGGCCAAAGGTGCCAGCTCTGAGAAAACCAAGGTGGGCTTCCTGCAGGAGGGGCAGGTCTCCCAGGAAGCTCCGGGCTGGGTTCTGCAAGGCGGGTAGTAGTTTCCTTGATTTCCAGTGGAGGGGGCAGGTGGGAGAATGGAGCGACAGCAGGAGAGACTGTGGGAGCTGTGGAATCTTGCCCGGCTGCCCTGGCCCCTGAGGCGAGGTCCATTTTCAGGTCCATTTTCACGTGGGGGCGGGCGGGGGGAGCTGGGGTCAGGAGGAAATGACCATGTGTGACGGGTGGGCTTTGGGAAGGCTCACGACCACCCCTCGACACCGCCCACTTGCTAGCCCCTGAGGCTGTGGGTCCTTTAGTCATTGAATCCTCTCCTCTCATCCAGCAGATCGGGGTTCTGTTCCCGGCCAGTGTGCCTCGTGGTAACTACACCCGGCCGGCCGTCCGTCTGTCCATCCGTGGGGACGTGTGTGCTGTCTCCATGCTCAGCAGCTTCCAGAAGATGGCCTAGGAAGGAAGGCAAGGTACTCCACCTGTGGAAACCAGCTGGTGACAGTCCCCAGGTCACAGAGGTCCAGTCTGCATGGACGCACGAGCAGGGGAGCTCTGTGGTCTCTTCCTCCGTCTCGGGGGAGTGAAGGAGGGAGAGAGAGAGAGAGACACGGGCCAGAGAGAGGGGGCTCCAGGAAGAGGTCTTGGGGACCCCCCACTCCCTTTTCTACTCCCAGGCTTCCTCCTGACCCCCTCCTTCCTCAGCATTCCATAGGGACTTCCACTCACCCATCACCTCACTCCCTGGACTGCCTCTGTCCCGGCCCTGCGCTCTCAGACCCCACTGAGCAGCCAGGCCCGGCCTCTCCGAAGTGCTCCTGGTCTCCCTCAGCTCAGCTCCTCCTTGTCCGACTCCATTCTGGCTCCAGACAAACGAGGGGCCGCACCCGCCTCCCCGCGCGCACTGACAGGCTGCTTGTCAGCTGCAGCGGCATCTGTTCTTGTCAGAAACATTACGCACGAAGTGCAAGAAGCTTCAGAACCGCCAGCTGGAGACGGGAGGAAGCGGGACTGGCTGCGCCCGGGAGACCCTCGAAGGATCCCCAGGAGGCTGGCCCAGAGCGGACTCTCTCCGCCAGAGGGAAGTGGCAGCGTTGCCTCTGGAACTGGTTCTCGCGGCTGTGTGAGTCCTGGCAAGCTAGCACCATCTCTGGGCCTGGGTCTTCTCACTGCTGAGCCGGGCACCCCAGTCACGTGGCACGGTAAAGGAACCCCAAGCGCTCGGGAGGTGCTGGGTGAATGCCACGAGGATCACTGCGCGACCTTCCAGGAGCCGCTGCTCTGGGTGGCTGAGAGGGCTTGGTTCACCCTGTTGATATCACTGTGTGCAGGCCCTGATCCTTGCCCTGGGAAAGTCCTCATCTGGGGACAGAAACACAAACAGAGCTAGTGTCCCAGGTGGGTCTGTCTCTCCCCTTCCCTCGTGGTGCTAAGGCAGAAGAGCTACATGGGACGGCTTTAAAGAAAACCCCTGCCATGAGTCGATGCCACTCAGTCACCCAAAGGACGGTACGACCGCCCAGGGGTTCCCAGGACTGGAACTCTTTACAGAGTGGAGACTCTCTTTTGCTTGTCCATGAGTGGCTGGTGGTTTCAAACTGCTGACCTTGCAGCCCCATGAGGAACTGCCATGCCACCGGGGAAAGGTACTTCCTCAATTCAAGGAGCTGGACATCTGACCTCAGACTGCCAGCCCCATCCTCACCCTGCTCCCTCTCCACTTCTGACGCCCTGATGTTCTGACACCCCTCACTTCCTTGGTCATGCCCGCGTGGTGCCTCCCCCCCAATTTGTGCTTTGTCCTTTGCTTCACCTGCTCTTTCCGTGATCACTCAGAGGTGATTAGGTGGAGGATGCGCCGTGTACTGCCATAGCCTGGTTGATAAAACCCTGCTGTACTTGCAGATAACTGCTGTTAGTGGAGGCAGCAGTGGCCGTCCATGATGGCCCTGGCTCATGGCAACCCCGTGTGTTACAGGAGGGGCTACCTGACAGGATTGTGTTTCTTGTTCCAGAAGTTTTTTTTTTTTAAATCACTTTATTGGAGGCTCTTACAGCTCTTATCATAATCCATCCATCCATCCTCCACCATCCAGCTACCCTCCATCCATCCATCCATCCATCCATCATCCATCCATCCATCATCCATCTATCATCCATCCATCCATCCTCCATCCATCCATCCTCCATCCATCCATTCATCCATCCATCATCCATCCATCATCCATCCATCCATCATCCATCTATTATCCATCCATCCATCCATCCAACCAACCATTTATCATATCATCCATCTATCATCCATCCATGCATCCATGCATCCTCCAGCCATCATCCATCTATCATCCATCCATCCATCTATCATCCATCCATCCATCCATCATCCATCCATCCATTCATCCATCCATCAACCATCTATCCATCCATTCATGCATCCTCCATCCATCCATCCATCATCCATTCATCCTCCATCCATCCATCCATCATCCATCCATCTATCATCCATCCATCATCCATCCATCCTCCATCCATCCATCCATCTATCATCCATCCATCCATCTATCCATCCATCCATCCATCCATGCATCCATCCACCCATCCATCCATCCATCGGCAGTATCTTTGAAGCCTGCAGATTACCAGGTCTTTTTTTTTTTGCTGAACTGCTGGGCGGGTCTGAACTACCAACCTTTCGGTGCGTAGCTGGTTGCACACAGCTGCCCAGGCTCCTAGTCACAGGTTAATACTTCAATGTGTATTTGGAGGGGTGGGGGTGGGGGCAGCGGCACAATTGAATAGATGAGTATGCCATGCTGAGAAAACGATGGGTTGGGTTGGGTTGGAGGGAGGCAGCCAGGCAGGCTTCCTGGAGGAGGTGGCACCAGTGAGCAGAAGGTGAGGGTGGGAAGGCGCTTGCTAGGCAGCCCCAGGGTCTTCAGGGACACTGGGCAGCTGCCAGGGACCTGCTCTGTGAGTCCTGAGCCTGGGCTTTGTCCTCAGGACCAAGGGGGGGGCGGTCAGTGGCAAAGGCCAGGGCAGCCCAAGGAAGGTGGCTGGGGCAGCTGTGTGTAGGGAGGAGCCTTCACGGGCTCTGTGCCCAGGGCCGGCCTGCCAGGTCAGCATTCCTGCCCCGATGGAGTAGGTGAACAAAGGGCTGCTGTGGTGGCCCAGGCTGGGACCAGACAGGTGGCCAGGCCAGAGCAGGAGGTCGCAAAACTGAAGAACACTTTGAGGGTTCAGGAACGCCTCTAAGGACTCCAGGCTCTTGGTTACCCCCATGCCTCAGCCTGCCCAGGAGGAGGAAGCAGGGCCTGGAGGCAGCGGCAGGCCCAACTCTGTCCAGCAGGGGGCAGGAGCAGTGCATGGATGGGGGAGCCCCGCTCTGCCTAATGGCTTTCTGCGCCATCCAAACGCAGACCGAGGGCATGGGGGCTCCTGGGGGAGCTGAAAGGAAGCGTGAGGGGCACCTCCAGGGTACTAGAGCTTTGTCTGGGTCTGGGGGCAGCATGCCTGAGACCACGGGCCCTGGGTCTAGCCTGCTAGGGCCCTGAGGCAGATGGAGGCTTTAGCAATGTTCAACCCTGGAAAGACGTGCAGTCGAATCATCAGGGCGACTGAACGGGGCTGTCGGGGTGGGGCCCGGGCACTGTGCGAGTCCATGACCTGGTGGCAGGGGCACCTCGTGAGGTGGAGGGTCCTGGGGAGGGTCTGAGGAGGCCTCGATGCCTGTGGCCAGCCCCATTGACCCAATGTGCCCTTGGGGCAGCTGCAGCTACCTTGGACACATGCATCTGTCTGTCAGGCCTAGGCGCACGGAGGCCTTGTGTGTCCAACCAGATAGAGTCGAAGCACAACACCCCCCCAGCAGTCAACTGAGAGAGACCTTTTGGGGCAGGGCAGAGCGGCCTCTCGGGGCTCCCACAGCTGTGGTCTGCAGGGAAGCAGACTGCCAGGTTCCTCTCCTGCGAGCATGCAGCAGCTGCTGGTCTGAACTGCTGATGGTTGGGCTAGCAGCTGAGCACTTAACCATTGTGCCAACACGGCGCCTCGCCGTGTTGCTCGGTCTGTCCGCCCTGCCTCGCTGGCGTGGACAGGTGTCCCTTGGCTCTGCCAGTGCCCCCACACCTGGATGGGCTGGTGGACGCTCCTGTCCTCCCGGTGCCCGCACCTGTGTCTCTGTACCCTGGTTGCCTCAGTGCTCCGGGCTGGCACATGAGGCTGGCTCTGCCTTGCCTGTGTGTGCTCTTGTTCCTGGCTCCTCAGGGGCCAGCCAAGGATTGAAAGCCCTGCTGTTTGAAGGCACTTCTTCTCTTGCTTGCTCGCCTTCCACACGGACCCTGGGCAGCCTCCCCAGAGACCACACGCTGGCGGATTCTTGTGTGTGAGCCTAGAAACGCCACTGCCGCCCCTCCAGGCCCAAGACTGCCAGCCAGCTTCCAGGAGGCCAGTCTGTCTTCCTGGCTCGAGCCACCCTCTCCCCGGGGTCCCCAGTGCTGGGCACTGTGAGCCCACCGAGCAGGCCAGCCCCTCTGTCCCTTTCTCCTTCCCGCACTGCCCTGGAGAGGCCAGAGGAAGGATCTGAGCTCAGCAGGGCCCGTGGAGATGGCAGCGTCTCCCCAGCGGGCTGGTGATTGTATACCCTTTTTGTGTTAGTCTGGAGAGACTAGAGAAACACATTCATAGATATTCATATGTGTATAAGAAAGAGCTCGATATATAAGAGCAATTCAACATCGAGAAAGCATCTCAGCCCAGTCCAGATCAAGTCCATAAGCCCGATATTAGCCCGTATGTTCGATACCAATCTATAAAGTCCTCTTCACACTCATGAAACACATGCAATGACACTGAGTGCAGGAAATTCACAGGCCAGTGGCTGGGAACTCGTGTGGATCCAGTGGCTGTGGAAGGTCTCGGTGCTGGCAGGGGTCTCCACACGGCTCCTCCAGGTCCCAGGGCTCTGACTGCACCAGGGTAGCGTCATGTGGCTTCTCGTCAGAAATGTCTCACAGGGAGTGAGTGTGTATTGTCCCCCCCTCTAGCGAGCTATTTGTTTCTTAAGTGTCTCTGAATGAGGTCATCAAGCTGCAACCTGATTGACAGGCTAAACTCCACCCCTTCACGCTTCAGCCTCAACTGGACAACGGATTATGGAACCACCACACTTTTATATCAGCTTTATTTGCGGGAAACTTTTAATTTGACTGGGGTGAAGGTTTACGGAGCAGATCCCCAGGGTTTGCCGTCCACACCCCAGGCGTGTTTTGTACGCCTCGCCCTCCCTGCGTCCTCCCTGGGGCCTGTCTCCACCCCCCTCCTTTCCTCAGCCCCGGGGACCTCGTGCTCAGGGAAGAGGGGCGCGAGTGGTTCATTCGTCCAAGATGTGCAGCTCTCCCCGGCATGGTCGTTCCCCTGAAAGACTGGCCGAGCATTTGGCTGAAAATTGAGCCAAGTTTTCAGTCCCATTTCAGACCCAAAGGGTGACTAAAGGCCACAGCCTCGGGGGGCAGGAGAGCAGTTTGACGTCGCCGGCCGCTCTCAGGGAGGCGGATGGGGCTGTTTGTTCCTGTCACGAGTCACAGGCCCTTTTGCCTCACTCTACAAGGTCTCTGTGTCTGGGGTTGACCCGATGGCTCGGAGCCGAGGTGAGGGGGCGATGCCGGGCCCTTCCTGCGGTGGTGCTGGGTGGTGCGTCCCTCAATCTGAGCTAGGCCTTGGGCTGCTAACCACCAGGTGAGCAGTTCGAAACCCCTAGTCGCTCTGAGGGGAAAAGAGGAGGCTTTTTATTTCCTGAAAGATGGACAGTCTTGGGGCAGTTGGAGGCTCACAGGACCTCTTCCACTCGGCCCTCTGGGGTGGCCACGAGTCAGAAAAGACCCAATGGCAGTGGTTTCCGATTTGGGCTCAGTCCCTCAGTGGAAGGACGTGGATGTGTCGGTCCCATGAGACTGTGAAGTGAAGGATGGGGCTACTCACCGACCCATCAGCCCCACCTGCTCTGACCTATAAATGCGCCCAGTCTTAGGGATGCCATAGGACTGTCCCGCCACTGCAGGGGACACAGACACAGTCACAGCCAAAGCACAAGCTATTGGAGGATTTAGTCTGTCTTGCAAGGCCTCGCCTGCCTGTTGCCTTTTTTGTGGGCTGGACCCTGCTGCTGCCCAGACAGCGGCTTTGCCAGGGACACGGCGTGACCGGTGGAGTGTCGTGGCATTTCAGGGGTGTGTGGAGTGGTGTGGGGCTTCTCTGGGTTGGGGTGGGTGTCGTGCACCTGGGTCTACGTGTGGCACATGGGCTCCATCTGGCGCTTGTGTGCACGGAGGGGGGCTGTTTGGCACGGTTGCTGCTTGAGGCGTGGTCCAGGCGGGGCGTGCATCGGACTGAGCGTGTGTGGCCCGGCTACTGTGACCTGTGGCATGGACAGTGGGTTTCATGTGAGGGGTGGCCACTGTGAGGAAGTGGTCATGCTCACCGCCATTCCCCCTGTGGGTTTCTGAGCTCACTCTTCCTGGGGTGTACGGCTTTGTCTTGCTCCTGCGGAAGCGGGGACGGGTGGCATCCAGGGATTGCTGGGTTGGAGGGGGTGTCCTGAGGGGTACAGATGCACCTCACAGAGGTGAGGTCCATCCAGAGGCACTGTGGAAGAAAGGTCTGGCACTCTCCAGAAAAGCCAGCCGTGGCAAACCTAGTGGCTCACAGGCCTGCTGTGCCATGCGTGGGTTGGCACGAGCAGAAGTCCTCTAAGTGGCCACTGCCTGGGCTGGCTGGGCTGCGGTGTGCAGGTAAGGCTAGGGCTGCACATGCGTTGGCGGATTGGGTGTGTCTGCAGGGGTGCAGTTACACAGGCACACCTCTTCATGGACTCCTGGGGACAGGCTCAAACGCTTGAGTTTCCCGTCTAGCTTCAGGGTGGACTCAGCTTTGGGCAGGACTCCAGAGCACTTCCCCCACAATGCTTCTGGCCGGGGGCTTGCAGCTGAGAGCAGTGGGGTGGGTGGGTGGGGGTGGGGAGAAGCCACCCCACTCCTGGTCTAACCACAGTGGCCTTGGGGACCCACAGTGGCCCTTGAGGAAATGATCCTTTAGGTGGGAGGGGTGGTCAGATAGAAGCTCTGCTCCCCCACCTTCCCCCTCAACAACCTGCACCTGCCTGGTCCCTGACAGGCCTGCATAGAACCCCTTCCCAGGCCTCTTCTCTGCCCCCAGCCCTAGGCCTTCAGTTGAGTGAAGGCAACAATTTCCCACTGGTCCCCTGGCCCTAGCCCCTTCCCCTCCGAGCCTGGCTGCTTTTCTGGAAACTCAGATCTGAGCTTGTCTTGTGAGATGAAGACCAAGTTCCTTAGTCTGGGACCCCCTCCCCCCCCACTCCCCAAGTCCTCCTCACTACTCTAGTTTGCCATCATGCCCATTCCGACCTGTGTGGACCCCAGGCAGGTATCAGCGTGGGGCTGTCAGAGGCAGAGGTTGAGCCTCACCTTGTCTGCCCCTTTGTGTGGGTGCCAACTCCCCACCTTTGGTTAGTCCTGCTCTACCCAGGGATTGCCAAACTTTGGGCACCATGTCCTCACCCAACTGTGACTTCCCCAGACCAGCCTGGTACCTCAGGGCTCGACTTGAGCATCTGGGGGCTCAGTTGGGGCTCCCGTGATCACCCATACCTTGTGTGTGTTTGTGTGTGTGTGTGTGTGTGCGTGTGTGTGGTCAGCAATGGAGATGCTTTCCCTGCCTTTCCTTCATGTTGGGGTGACTTCCTTGGCAGTGGAAGTATTTGTCTACAAGACCCCCCCCCTTTGAGTGTTTCTGTGTGTGTGTGTGTGTTTACAGTGGTCTGTGTGGGTGGGAGGGGTGAGAGGAAAGTAAAGGTGGAGGGAGGGGTTCCCCAGACAAACAGAAGAGTTAGAGACTCAGCCACCGGGAGGGCATGGAGGCCTGGGGCTGCCCATGCAGAGGGGACTCACACCGGTGCCCTGGCTGGGTCTTGGAGGAAGTGGGCCCCTCAAGGGGCTGTGTGTGCCCCACTCCTCCTTGAATGGGTCCTGTCAGAAGAGTTGACGTAGACTTGATCCCTGCCCTGCAGGGCCTGCTGTTGAGTGGGGGGCAGACAGGTACCAGGCAGTGCCGATAGAATCTTTGTCTTTCCTAAGGGAGACCCAGGTGCCATTCCCAGCCTGGCACCGCGTGTGCCAGCACCGTCTGCCTCTCCATGGGGGCTTCCAGGCCATTGTGGAGCTGAATAGGCTTCAGGGGCGCTTCTGGACCTGTGTGGAAGGCAGGCCAGATGACCTACTGCCCCATGTCTTTCCAAGGTCACCTGGTGGGGCACAAGCCTTTGCTCCACAGACAGCCATCGGGATGGTATGGGCTTGAGCAGCATCATGTCCCCATGTGCATAAAGCTGGCATGAGTTAGGGCCTTTCTGGACAGCAGCAGACAGGAAGACACGTGACCAATGAAGCACAAAGGGCTGCAATGACACGGGTTCAGGGAGCATCCAGCAGCGGTTGGTCTCATGGATACATTTCTAGAAAGTAGTGGGGTGCACGTGAAGACCTGGAAGGTGGACAGGAAGAGGCAGTCGTTGGAGAAGGTGTTTCAGGTCGGGATGTGCAGTGGAGCCTGCAGGCCAGCAAACAGGGCCTGGTGGTCACTGCTCCAGTGTGGAGAGATCTCGAAGGGTGTGCGGAGGTGTTGTTTGGTGCCTACCTTTGGCCAATGCCATTGAAGGGAGTAACTACTATACTGTTGTTGTTGTTTTGTTTTGCTTTTCTTGTTTTTGGACATATTGTTATCTCTGCAGGTCAGTCTAGGTAAGATAGGCTGGATTAACAGTCTGGAGGAGAAAACGGGGCCGATGGGTCTCGGGGGACAAGGGAGAGGGGGAGGTGGGAGAAAAGAAGTGGATGTTAGCAAACCCAGGGACCAGGGAACAACAAGTGATCCAAAAGCAATGGTAAGGAGGGTGTAGGAGGCCTGGGAGGGCTCGATCAAGGGCGATGTAACTCAGAGGAATTCCTGAAACCCAAATGAAGACTGAGCATGAGATGTAAAAGGAAAGTAAAAGGAATAAAGGAAAGAACTAGGAAGCAAAGGGCATTTATAGAGGTCTAAGTACACACATATACATATGTAAATATACTTATATATGTTGAGGGGAAATAGATCTACATACACATATTTATAGTTTTAGTATTAAGGTAGCAGATGGACATTGGGTCTCGACTCAAGTACTTCCTCAGTGCAAGAACATTTTGTTTTATTAACCTGGCATTCCATGATGCTCACCTTCCTGACGTGGTCACTGAAGACAAAGTGGGCGCATAAACAAATGTGGTGAAGAAAGTCTGTATCAAAAGATATAGCATCTGGGGTCTTAATGGCTTGAAGATAAGCAAGCAGCCATCTAGTTCAGAAGCAGCAAAGCCTGCAGGGAAGAAGCACACCATGTGTGACCACGAGGTGCTGAGAGGATCAGCTATCAGGCACCAAAGAACAAAAATCACATCGTTTTGAATGAGGGGGAGTGTAGAGTGGGGACCCAAAACCCATCTGCAGGCAACTGGACGTCCCCTTATAAAAAAGGTTGCAGGAAAAAACAAAAAACAAAACAAAACAAAAAAAGGTTGCAGGGAGGAGGCAAGTCAGTCAGGGTACAGTGTAGCATTGATGAAATATACAGCTTTCCTTTAGTTCTTAAATGCTCCCCCCCCACTATGATGATCCCAGTTCTACCTTTCAAATCTGGCTAGACCAGAGGATGCACACTGGCACAGATAAGAGCTGGACACACAGGGAAGCCAGGGCAGATCAACCCTTCAGGACCAGTGGTGAGAGTGGCGATATCAGGAGGGTGGAGGGAAGGTGGGGTAGAAAGAGGAATGGATTATAATGAACTATACATAGCCCCCTCCCTGGGGGACAGACAACAGAAAAGTGGGTGAAGGGTGACATCGGACAGTGTAAGATAGGACAACAACATAATAATAATTTATAAATTACCAAAGGTTCATGAGGGAGGGGGGCAGGGAGGAAAGGACCAAAAGAAGAAGGTGATCCCAAGGGCTCAAGTTGAAAGCAAAAGCTCTGAGAATGACGCTGGCAACAAATGTCCGAACGTGCTTGGCATAATGGATGGATGCATGGATTGTGATAGGAGTTGTATGAGCCCCCAATAAAATGATTAAAAATAACAAAACAGCCCCTCTCACCCTGACTGTGCTGTGGGAGGTGGGTTGGAGTGTGTGCAGGTAACATTCAACAGTTTGGCTCTCTGAAGAGGGACAAAAAGACTCTTTTGCCAATTGCTTTGGTGTAAATATTCCCACCAAGGCCAAATTGCAAGCTGCCAACCCACCCCTGGTGTGCGAGGGGCAGGGGCCTTGTTTCTCTGGCTAGACTAGGCGAAGGCGCTGCCAGTGTCCAGAGGCTCTCTGTGTCCCTTACTCAGCTCCCAGCACGGGCCCAGCACAGAGTGGGCTTGGCAGCCTGGGAAGGTTCGCAGGATGTTCTGAGACCCCGCTCTCTGGAGGAAGCCAGAGACAGGGAAGGGGGGTGGGGTGGGCATGCGATCAAATTTCAGGCCGAGGACGCCAGGAGAACGGGCTGGGATCGGAGGCTGATGAGCTGATGATAATAATTATGACAATTATGCAAAATACACAAATAATAATTACAGAAAATCACGATGATGATTTGTGGGTGTGAGATGTCTCCAGCTTTTTGGAGCCTCCTGGGAGCATCGGATGCCCCTCTTCCCGTGGGTGTGTGAGTGTCTCCGCCCAGCCCAGGCCCGTGTGGCAGTAACTGGTTGTTCAAGAGGTCCCAGGCCCTCCCCGCCGCTGCCTCCTGGCCTGGGTCTTGGTGGGATCCAGCCTTCCTCGCCCAGCACCAGCCTGAGTCAGTTGGTCAGGCCTCTGGTTCCCATCTCAGCTCTGGGGACTCCGTCATGACTTGGGGCAATGGTGAACTTTGAGAGAGATGCCATGAGCCCAGCAGCCACATGCCTGTCTCCTGGATTAGTCCCTGGTTGTTGTCTGATCGGATTCTGGATCCCCAAGGGGTCAGTCGGGTCCTGTTTTCTGGAAATTTGCAACGGGGACTGTGGGAAGGGAGTTCTAGTCTCTGTGGGTGACTGGACTGCCACAGGGAGGCTGGAGGTGAGCAGGATCAACCCAAGGAGTGAGTGGCTTGTAGGCGGCCTTCCGAAGCCTCTCTCCCGTCAGTCCTCTGCCCTGAGCTTTCTAGTCTCTTTGTAAGAACAACTGAGTAATGGCAGCACAAGGGACTTCCATGACTGTGGCCATGGTCCCAAGAGTCTTTCACGGCTCAGCGATCCACTCACACCAGCTTATGAGCGCGGCCAGTGCCCCACCATGGGGGTTGCTGTTCCGTGTCCTGGAGCCTTTTCCCAGCAAGGAGAAACCCCAAGTACATGGGAATCTTCCCCAGTGCTGCTGCCCTCCTCCCAGCAGTCGCCATGTGTGAGCCCACTGGGGCAGCCACCGTGGGATCCGTCGCATCGAGGGCCTTCTTCAAAGAGGAACCTCTCAGGGAGGTCATCCAGGGTCACCAGCAGAGACTCACGGCAAACTGAGCCCGACATTGGATTTCAGATGGCCTCAAGACCCAGCGGCTGCAGGGAGCGGTCTCTCGTGCCATGGGCAGGACTTGGGTTTGCTTTCTCGTGCCTGCTTTTTGACGCCCATCTCTTCTTAGTGCCGTTGTGCCGGGTCACAGCGTGGACATTCAGGCTATCTCTCCAGGTCAGGGAGTCATTCACGGCCCAATCGGATGTCAGCTCTCTGTCAAGAGAGGCCCTGTTGGCAGGGTGGTTTCAGATAGAAGAAACTGGTGGTGGCTGGGCACATTGCTCGGGCAAGGTTGCCTGAGGCTGGCCACCATCTTTCATCCAGAACCATCTCCGTTTGCCAAGAGTCCCAGGACAAGCAGCTCTGGCAAAGCACGTGTCTCGCTCGACGGGTACCGGGTGTCCCTGGTCCTGGAGCAGCGGGTGAGGGGTCAAAGCTGGGGCTGGGGCGTTTGAGTCTGGTGGTCGGGAAGGGGATGCTTGGGGGAGGACGGTGGGGTGTCCTGGAGACTGGGTCAGAGCTTCAGCTCTAGAGAAGCTCAGAGGCCTTGTTTAGAGGGAAGGAAGGCTCAGGTCCAGGCTCGGGTGCAGTCAGGGGCCCAGGGCACGGCAGTGAAGGGGGAACCTTCACCCCATCCTAGCCTGGTCTCTCGGGAGGGGGCAGAAAGACAATGCGAGTGTATGTATTTCTCCTTCGAATTCCATCTTCCCGTAGATGAAGCTAATAGGAAACACCTTCTCCTTCAACCAAACAAAGATTCACACCCCCCACTGGTACCGTCACCCATTTCCCAAACAGGAACTCGGTTCTCCCTTGGATCCTGCTCTCGGCCCCGAGAACTGTGCACATGTCCAGCTCCACTGGCCTCTTCTCGCTACTTCCTGCCTGGATCATGGCTCTGCCTATGCTGAGCTGTTTCCCTCGGCCTCGACCTGTCGAGGGTGACCCAGGGGACTGCGTCTGCCAGGACTACATGTCTCCTCATGGCTCGGCTGTCCTTGTAGATCTTCATGGACAGGTGGGTCTTTTCTACCTCCTGACTGGGGTAAATCGTCAGCAAGGAAGCTCGGTGAACAGGCAGCTGGGCGAGCCTCCTCTCCAAGTCTGACTACTGCTCATGCTTCCGGGCCGCACTGATCACACTTACGGGGTTCCAGTGGCAGGGAGAGAGACCTGTCTTTTACTGGTGGATGCTGTGCTCTGGGGGTGTGGCCTGGAGACTGGGGGGCCAGGCTGTGGGTGGGTGTGAGGTCCATGCAGGAAGCTGGAGAGATCACTGTGGGGGAAGTGGAGTTTGAGGTGGCTGAGGGCCGTGGAAGGGGGACTTTCTAGCAGACAGATGAAAGTGTGGGCTTTGAAGATGGCAGGTGGGGTGTGCCCACCCATCGGCCATTCTGGACATTGATCGGCAAGTCGGGGAGAGAGCTCTAGGAGTAGGCGTCGGAGTTGAATATTCCATGGTGGCCTTCAAGGCCATGACCTTTTAGAAGCAGATCAGCTGCTTTTCTTCGGAGGGGGCTTGGAGTGGGCTCGACCCGCCGACCTTTAGATGAGCCGTTGAGCGCTGAGCCAGTGGTGCTCGGCAGGGACTCTTTGGATGAGCACACAGGGGCATTGCTGTCGGTCAGCACTGCTGGAGTGATGAACGGGAAGAACCCACTGTTTGTCTTCCCTGGGACCCCTTATTTGCCAGCCCTGGAACCCGTGTGGCCTAGAGTGGGGGCTGCTCACTGCAAAGCTGGCCATTCAACCCCTCCACGGCTCCAAGGGAGCCATCTGTTTGCTCCTGGAAAGATTCACTGTGTCTTCGGCTCTGATAACAGCAGGGGTAAACAGAGCAATGTCACAGTGACTTCGAGGGAAACGGTGATAATTTCTCTAATGCCTTGTTTCTCTGTAATATAGATCTAGCTAATTATGGAAAAATAAATGCTTGGAATATTTTAAAAAAAGATTCACAGTGTTGGAGACCCTACAGAGGGTTCCTCTGAGTTGGAATTAACATATGGAAACAGTTAATACTTGTTCATAAATTAATAGATGAAGCCGTCAGATGACTCCCAGCTTGGTTCACGGGGAGATGGCTACCTAGCCACTTCGAGTTGCCCTGGATGGATGGGTGAGGTGCACAAAGTCGGTTCAGAGGGGTGCGAACTCTCTCTTTCATGAACCAAACTGAGGAACCTGGAGAGACAAAGCTTTTCTGTGCCTGCACGCCCTCCGCGCCACCTCTGGTCAGGGTTGGGGCTGGGGAAAGGAGGGAATGGCATGCATTCCTGTCACTCACTTCCTGGGTGGCTTCCTGGAGGTGGTGACGCTGGCGTTGAGACTGGACGATGCACAGGGGTGAGCTAGGCGGTGAGGTGGGGCGTGCACAGTGGCTGGTGAGAGCATCATAGACAGGAGAGGAGGCGGGCAGAGCTGTGGTGGCGTGAACACATGCCTTTCCTTTCTCCTGCCTGCCTCCAGATTCTTTGCACTGGTGCCTGCCGGGAGGGGGGGATACATATCGGGGGTGGGGTGGGTGTGGGTGTCTTACTGTAGAACATTCAGCAGCACACACTGGGACCCTCCTCACCTCTCCTTTCACCTCCCTGATCTGGCAACTCCGGCCCCACGGCTTTGTCTGGGAGAACTTAGTGTATGTTGATGTGGGTTCAAATCTTAGTTCTATCACGCACCTCCTAGCCGTGTGATCTCAGCCAAGTGCCTTCAGCTCTCTGAGCTGGAGGGACTCCATCTGTGAAGCCTGTGTCATGACCCCTCTCCCATGGGGCTGCTGAGACTGGGAAGGGAGGAAAGTCATCATTTAGCTCTGGCTCCATAGATTCACCAAGAGCCCCAGTCTTGGTCGTGCAGTATCTACGCATTGGACTGCTAACCTTGGTGGTTCGAAAACCAAGGTTGGAAGAAAGATGAGGCTGTTTGCACCTATAAAAAGGACAGCCTCAGAAACCGCCATCTGGCCAATTTCACCCTGCCCACTAGGGTCTCTGTGAGTCAACTTGATGGCAGTGGGTTTTTTGATAAACTCCGACATGAAAATAGTTTCTGATTTCTTCATTTCCTGTCCACCACTTCTTGGAGCTGTTACCGGCAGCCGCTGAACCTTGGAGCTGTTTTTGGGCAGCCGCTGAACTTTGGCCGCCTCTACTGTGTGAGGGGTGACCTTGCTTCTTGCTGGATGCTGAGACCGGACGTACGGACAGTCTGTCGTCACTGTCCACGTGGTGGAGAACAGCTGGGCTAGTGGGTGGTGGGCTTGGATTTTAGAATATCAAGGCACTGCTTGCCAGGTCCTCTCAAACCCGGAGAAACACGTGGAACAAATGCCTCCCGGCAGTGGGGCCAGGCCCGAAGAGGGCGTTCCAGGGCGGGTGGAACCATGGTCTGTGGTGCAGGGGTCAGACAGCAGACGACTCCGGTGCCCCTGCAGTGGGTAAGAAGCGTGTCCCTCCGGCTCTGTGAGCACTGGAGGGATCCTGAAAAGGGCCCACTGGTGGTGATGGGAACAGTTCTGAGTTCATGGTGGTGTTTGTAGCTCTCAGGCCTGCTAGCAGCCGTCTTCTGGGAGATGGTAACGGTGAGTATCATGAACTGCACCAGTAGTGAACGACTGGACTGGCTGTGACTTTGAGGACCACACTGAGCATGCGGTTGACAAGGGTCCCGTGGTAACCGAGCGTGGCACGGCCTGTGGGGTGGTGGGTGCAGGTTTTCAGGAGAGAGCTGGAGGTGCAGGGTCAGCTCAGGAGTGGTCAGACTTGGGTGTGGACCTGCCTGATGCGTTCAGAGCGGTCACACTGGGCACCGGGAGACTGTCTAGCTGAGCCTCCGTTTTCTCCAGCCTTGCTCTCAGAGTTGTGCTGTCGTTAGGTGTCATACAGTGGGGGCATGTGTGGTGGTGCAGTGCGATATGCTGTGCCACCTATATTTCTTTCTTTCTTTCTTTTTTTTGGGGGGTGGGGGCATCACTGCCCTCTGATGGGAGTGGGAGGCCCAGCCTTTCTCCTGGATTTGAACTGCCAAGCCAGGGGGTTTCAGTCCCGCACTCAACTGGTACGCCACTGGGACTCAGTCCTGCCACCTGTATTTCAATGACCTGCAGTGTCCCCCAGGGTAGACCAGGTTTCAGTGGGGCTTCTAGATGCAGACAGACTAGGAAGATAGGCCTGGCGATCCATTTCTGAAAATTAATTGATGAAGCCGCCCTGAATTTACAGAAGAAGGGGGTCTGATGGAATGCAACTGGACAGGCTCTGTGGGTGGAAGCACTCAGAGCACACTGTGTCTGCAGCGGTGGCGCGAGCTTTGGCTGTGAGGTTCGTGCAGGACTGGGTGGTAATTTGTTCTGCACCTGGGGGTGCCATGCACTGGAGCTGACTGGATGACCACAGACAACCTGCAGGGGTGTGAGGATTGACAGGTAGTGCACCCTGCCTCTTCCTTCTGCACGGGGTGGGGGCTGCCTTCTCTGCTGCTCTCAGGAGGGTATGTATGTGCCTGCCGCAGGCCCTTTGCACTGGCTGATTCCTCTGCCCGGCATGCTCTTATCTCACATACTCCCAGAGCCTGCCTCTCCTTCCTGCTGGTCTCTGTCAAACATCACCTCACCGAGGAGACTTTTCTGACCCCCCTCGTTGAAAACACGGAGCCCCCGGGGCACAGTGGGTTAGGTCTTGTGCCACTTACTTCAAAGTTGGCTGCTCCCCTCCTCCCCCCAGCTGCTCCGTGGGAGAAAGAAGGGGCTGTTTGCTCCCGTTGAAGATGTACAGTTTTGGGAATCCTACAGAGGAGAGGGCTGCTATGACTTGGAATTGCTAAGTCAGGGGTTCTCAGCCTGTGGGTCGTGACCCCTTTGGGGGTTGAATGACCCTTTCAAGTGTTGTATACTTAACTGAAAGGGCGGCTGTTGCAACCCACTAGTTGCTGTATGGAAGAGACACATGGCAGGGAACTCCTGTCCAGACCCAGAAGGGTTTTGACTACAGACACCACTTTGCGACTGTGAGTTTCACGTCCAACAGCACCTCTTTGCTGTATGTATTTTTCCCCCATGACCTTTGAGATGGTCTGTATGTAATGGTTTATATCTGCTGCCCTCTAGCCTGGAAGTGTCACAGAAGCAGGACCTGTGTTTTGTCCAACGCCTGGGGTGGCACCCGGCCCACATGAATGGCTGGGAGACGACGCTTACTGAAGAGATGAATGAGGGGCCCTGTTACCGGCGTAATCTAAGAGTTCACTAGATGGTGACTGAGCAGACAGTGCAGGAGGCTTATGGCAAAAACATCTCTCCAAAGGCTCCTGCTTAACAGGAGTGGTCTGTGCTCCTGATTTTCTGTACCCCCACCCCCTTCAAGTCACCTTGGGAGAGAGCCCCAAGGCAGAGACCAGCTCACGGAGGGCAGAGAACTCTGACAGTGTGACCCAGGAGTGAGGTGTCTGTGCCCCAGGTGGGCTGGGAGAGGATCCTAGGGGACCTGACCCAGTCTCATGTGTTCCTAAGAGAGGAGTGTGTTGCGAGTGGGTGCTTTTGTGGGACCGTGGGTGAGGTGCGGAGTGCGTGCTTACATGCGTGTGCCTGGGCACTCGTGTCGGCTGCGTGTGTCTGAGCGTGTGTTCTATGTGTGCACCGAGAGTCTGTGCTGGCGGCAGCTGGTGGGGAAGGTGTCTCAGGGTGTGCCGCAGGGTGGTGTGAGGGTGTGTGAGTTCACCATGGCTCTCTGGGGCGGGGCCTAGGGGCTCGCATTCACAAGTTTCCTGAGGGTGTGTGAGTATGGGCCAGCCAGCTGGCTGGGGATTTGCCGGTTGTCAGAGGGGGTGGATGGCACGAGCGTGTGCGGGTGGGTTTCTGGGTGAAGCTGCCTCTGCATGTCACCTCGTGATGGATTGCGTGATCAAGGGTCTCTGGGGCCAGGTGGGGATCTGTCCTCCTAGCCTCGCCCCTGAGCCTGGTGCTCCCCGGGTCCCTGGTGATGTCATCTTACGTGTGCACGTGTGGTGAGCCATGCTGACAGGGAGCCGTGGAGAAGCAGGAGATGGGTCTCTTGGGAAGATTTCTACTGATTGCCACGGCTTCAACAGCCACACAACGATTTCGCCGGCTGGGCCGACCGCCGCTACGGAGAGTGGTGTGCGCGGAGCTGGGGCGATGGGGACCACATCCCCATTTGATACTAATTGGTTTGATGATGATAATTGTTGCATCACAGACGGTGTGACTATCTCCTAATTTAATATAATCAATAAGGTAACAACGGCTCAATGCAAATGAGATGCGGGAGCTGTGGGGCCGTTTGTAAGTCGTGTTCTTAATGCATTTTCCTAATTAGTTGTAGCAGGGCGTCCCCGCCCTGGAGCGTGGGAGAAACAGTCACTGGAGTTGTCACGTTCCTCTGAAACTTGACTTTCAGACACCTCACGCTGGGCTGGCCCGAGGGCTGTTTGAGAACGAGCTGGACTGGAGCCCCTTCCCTTCAGATCCACAGCCTCCAACTCACCCTTTGTGCCACCCGCTCTCCCGTTGGGGGCAGGGGGTGTCTCAGGGTAGGTCCCACTCTTCTCCCATGACTCAGAGACCCACGGCTCCTCCACTGAGTCAGGACTCCAAAGCCCATGCCTGGCGTTTTGGTCATGAACTCGGGACCCTGCCAAGGCCCTGTTTGGAGTCTCTCCCCTGCCCTCTACAACAGACTCCCTCGAGTTGCTCTCAGCCTGGTGGCTCAGTGGTCAGGAAATCACGCCTCCCCGGAGTGACAGTCGCAGGAGATGCTGCTGGGTGTTGTCATCCAACCTGGCACTAGCCAAGGTGAGGGCTGGAGTGCCTCCATTCACGGGGTCTCCCACAATCCGGGACTGTGTCTGTCTCCTTAGGTGAAGGATCCCCCAAGAAAGCAGCTGAGCTGACTGAACGCCCTCCACCCTCGACTCACCCAGTGCTTTGGGGGTCAGGCCAGATGGGGCACAGTGTAGGGCAGTGGTTAAGGAGAGAGACTCTGAATCCAGCCTGCTTGGGTTCAATTCCAAGCTTGCTCACTTATTAGCTGTGTGAGCTCGGTCAAGGGACTGACCTCTCTGTGTCCCAGTTCACTCACTCTATAAATGGGGAAAGTAATAGTAATAGTGCCTAACCTGTGTTAGGCAGGATGGATTAGAGAAACAAATCCAGAAAACACACACACACGAAAAGCTTTATATCAAAGAGTAATTGTATAATAAGAAAACATCCCAGCCCAGAGCAGGTCCATAAGTCTGGTATTAGCCCATACGTCCCATACTATAAATTCCTCTTTAGACTCACGGAGCACATGCAGTGATGCTGAACGTAGGAAGATCACAGGCCAGTGGGTAGAAAGTCTTGTGGATCCAGGAGCAGCAACAGCATCTCCACGCTAGCATGGGTCTCCAGGTGGCTCCCCACCAGGAAGGTGGAACAGAGAGAGGGCATGGCTCTCATCTAGGAAGAAAGAGAGGGAGTTCCCAGAAGCCTCCTGAGAGGGCTCTGGCCACAAGGAGGGATCATCACGCTGTGACCTGATCGACAGGCTAGACTCCACCCCATCACGCTGCATATCCTCAAGTTGACTAGAGATTATGTAACTCCCACACCGCCTCAAACAGCTCTTGTGAGAATTAAAGAGCTAACATCTGTGTCAACCTCGAGGACTCATGTAGAGGGTTCAGAAAAGGTTCTAGCCTCTCTGAAGTCCTATGTACCTAGAAACCCTCACTTTAATGCTAGCCATACCTGTCCCACCGTGATGGCACCCTCTGTACCTGCACTGCTTAGTAGGGACCCACTAGCTACATGAAAATTAACATTAAACAATGAGTTTCTCAGTCCCCTTGGCCACATCTTGTGTGCCCGACAACTGCCTGGGACGACGGTGTTGCGCAGGGCAGACGGGACATCCACTCCCCCCATTGACAGCCCCACTTGGGGGGGGGTGCGCCCAGGTCTGCTTCTGGTCTGAGCCAGTGCATCACACCACCTCCTCGCCGGCTGGCAGAGAGAATGCAGCACTGTGCTGCTGCTGCCATCGCCGCCACCTCTGGTCACGTCCTCTGCACCTGACGCCCAGGTCTGGGAGCTGGTGACTGTGGGCCAGATGGTTCGGGACTTATTAACGAGAGTTGTTGTGTGTGTGTGTGCATGTGCCTGGGCGGGGGCCATGTGCTGCGATCATCATTTTGGGGTCTCCCTCGGGGAACCAGCCAATGGCCCCTCAGCCCAGGGGTCCTCCAGCGAAGACTGCCTCATAAATCAGCGAAAAAGTCTCCCAGGCCCTGCTGAGTTGTCTGGGGGCTCCATGGCCAAGTGGCTCAAACCTCTCCAGTGCCCAGGGCTCCCCCTCTCAGCACCCACTCTCAGGCAGTGCCGGTGTTGTGCTGGCCAACCATCAGCAGCCCCAGGGCCCCGTGCTGACGCTGTAGTAACTGGGGTGCTGGCTGTCTCCTTCAAGGCCTCACTTTTCTCCTCCGGAAAGAGGGAAGAAGAGCGGGACACCGGCACAACTTCTTACGTCCTGGAGAAATGGCATCTCAAGGAGATGGCACACGCCTGAGTGCCCAGCCCATGAGCCACCACTTTAGACCCAATTCGCTCAAAGTCCACACACATGTCTGGATCGCCCTGAAGCCACCTGTGGGTGCTGATTTCCAGTTTTCATTGTGCTTCCTCTTTCATTCTCAGGCACTCGGTCTGAGAGGATTTTTAAAGCTCTACCTTGAAGTACAAGGCTGTCCGGGATGGGATAATCTCTATGTGCATGTAAGGAAATCCGGCCAATACAACTGTGATTCAAATCCCCCCACTGCCCACTAAAGCTAGCTAGGGATGCAGAAACTGAAGAAGCCTATCCAGGGCTTCAGGCCGAATTTGATCAAACATGCAGTCAAGGTGCATTGGTAATTATTAGCAACTAGAATGCAAAACTTGGAAACAGAGGAAGGACCAGCAGCTGGAGGACAAGGTCTTGGTGATGGACACGAAGCTGGAGATGGCACACTAGACGCTTGCAACGCTGACAACTTGACTTGTAAATAGCTGACGCCTTTTTCTCAACAATACAAATGGCGGCCATATGTGGACGTCCCCGGATGAAATAAAGAGAGCTCAAATCGACTACATCTGTGGGAAGAGACGCTGGAGCAGCTCAATCTCGGCAGCTAAAATGAGGCCAAGGGCCGGTGGAAAAGAAGACCATCAGCTGTGTCCATGTCAGAGCAGGGTGAAGCAGAAGCCTACGAAAACAAGGCCACGAGAGCCGAAAGACGACCTGGAGTCTATCCTGCCTGAATTTCGAGACCATCCCAAGAACAGATTGGATGCATTGGGCACTAATGACAGAAGAGCCGATGAGCTGTTGGATGACATCGAGAACATTCTTCATGAAGAACGCAAAAGGTCGTCACAAGGGCAGGCAAGAACGAAGAGATCAAAGCAGATGTCCTCAGAGACTCTGAGGCTTGCTACGAATCGTAAAATAGCGAAGGCACGTGGAAGAAGTGATGAAGTCAGAGAGCTGAAGAGAGACGTTCCAAGGGAAGCTTGAGATGGCAAAAGTAAAATATCACACTGAAGTGTGCAAAGACCCAGAAGTAGAAACCAGAAAGGAAGCGCACGCTCAGCATTATCTCAAGTGGACAGAACTAGAGAAAAAGCTCACGCCTCCAGTTGCAATATTGAAAGAGTCTATGGGCACAATATTGAAAGACGCAGGAAGCATCAAAAGAACCTTGAAAACACACAGAGTCACTGTACCAAAAAGCACTAGATGACAGTCAACCATTTCAGGAGGTAGCAGATGAGCAAGACTCAGCTGGACTGAACGAAGAAGTTCAAGCTGCCCTGAAAGCACTAGGCCAAAGCCAGGCTCCAGGAATTGATGGAATATCAATTGGAATGCTTCAGCAAGCAGGTGAAGCACTGGAAGCGTTCACTGGTCTATGCCAAGAATCATGGAAGACAGCTGCTTGGCCAACTGACTGAAGGAGTTTCACATTGGTCCTCATTCCAAAGAAAGAGGACCCAACAGAAGGTCCACATTTTAGAACAACATCATTGATGTCACATGCAAGTGGTACCAATAGTTGCAGTGGTACTTTGACAAGGAGCTTGCAGACGTTCAGGCCTGGTTCAGAAGAGGACGTGGGCCCACGCATATCATGGATGATGTTTGCTGGATTTTGGCTGAAAGCGGCAAATATCAGCAAGATGTTTACTTAGTGTATTTTTCAGATCATAAGACGCACCTGATCATAAGACACACCCAGGTCTTTTGTTTTGTTTTGTTTTTTGTTTTGGGGCATCACTGCTCTCTCATACTGGGAGTATGAGGCCCCGCCTTTGCTCCTGTGGAGCTGCTGCTGGAATCGAATCTCCATCCCACTGGGCCGCCGTCCCGCGCACAACCACTATGCCACCGGGCTCAGCCCCACACCCAGGTTTTAGAGCAGGAAAACAAGAAAAAAATATTGTGAACCCAATAGTACTAGAATACTAAAATATTTATTAAAGGAAAGCAAAATACAGTAACATTTAACAGTGTAAATTCAACAGTGATGTTAGGAGCCACCATCACTTTCGTTAGCAAATGAGGAAAGACTTAAAGGCATGCACGGTGCTGATCATGTGACTTGACTGGCATTGAAACTCCAGGAAGCAGGACTTCCCCTGAGCACACAGCAATCCCCAGCGTGCAAACAGCAGCAGGATCATGTTTATGATCCCATGAACAAATGTTCTAGGGTACCGCACCTTTGGACCATAAGATTCACCTTCGCTTCCTCCCCACTTTTTTTTAGGAAAAAAGTGCACCACGTGGTCCCACAAATACGGTATATTTTATCGACCATGCAAGGACATTCAACTGTGTGGCTCATAATAAACCATGGATAACGTTGAGAAGAATGGCAATTTCAGAACACTTCATTGTAGTCATAGGTAACCTGTACATGGATCGTGAAGTCAAGATGTAGTCAAATTGTGTGACTAGACCATGGGCGTCCTGAGGGGTGTAAAATCAGGAGCGATATGAGCCAGGATTTCATCTTCTCAACAAATTTATTCAATCTGTCGACCCAGCAAATTTTCAGAGTAGTTGGATTATAGGAAGAAAGATGTGACTTCAGAATTGGAGGAAGGCTTCTGAACAACCTGTGCTATGCAGATGACATCACCTGGCTTGTTGAAAGTGAGGAGGAATTGAAGCACTTGCGAATGAAGATCAAGGATGGCCGCCTTCAGTGTGGATCACAGCTCAATGTCTCAAGAAAACCAAATCCTCACCACTGGACCGGGAGGCAGTACCATGGCAAATGGAGAAAAGGTTGGAGTTGTCAAGGATCTGTTTTACTTGGATCCACGATCAATGCCCATGAAGGCAGCAGGCAAGACATCACAAGATGCATCCTCTGCCTTAGACCTCTGTTAGGTGTTCAAAGGCAAGAGTGCTACTCTGAGGACTCAGAGGAGCCTGACCC
>PVJH01016408.1:0-50657 GCA_004026705.1 Nesogale talazaci
CATATTATTGTTTCTGTATGGCTATCTAGATAACAAAGGCAGGATACACAATCCAGAGGAGAAAACAATGGGACCACAGGTTCTGGGAATGGGGCACAGGAGAGGGGAAGTGGGGGTGGGGATGGGGGGTGGGAGGGAGGTGGGGGGTGGGAAAGAAAGTGGGTGTTAACAAACCTAGGGACAAGGGAACAAGTGTTTCAAAATCACTGGCAAGGAGGGTGTAGGAGGCCTGGTAGGGCTTGATCAAGGGCAATGTAACTGAGAGAAATTACTAAAATTCAAAGGAAGGCTGAGCATGATAGTGGGATAAAAGGAAAGTAAAAGAAAATAGAGGAAAGAACTAGGAGGCAAAGGGCATTTATAGAGGTTTAAATACAGGCATGTACATATGTAAATATATTCATATATAATGATTGGGAAATAGATCTATATACATTTATTTATAGGTCTTGTATTAGGGAAGCAGGTGGATATTAGGCCTCTACTCAAGTACTCCCTCAATGCAAGAACACTTTGCTCTATTAACAAGTGGCCATCTCACTAAGAAGCAGCAAAGCCCACATGGAAGAACACACCAAACTGTATGATCATGAAGTGTCTATAGGATCAGGTATATCAAGCACAGACCCAGAACAAAAAAATCATATCATTGTAAATGTGGGGGAGTGAATAGTGGAGCCCTAAACCCATCTATAGGCAATTGACCATACCCTTACAGAAGGGTCATGGGGAGATGAGCCAGTTCAGGGTGCAGTATAACATTGATGAAATATACAACTTTCTTCTAATTTTTTAGTGCTTCCTCTTCCCCACTATCACGACCCCAATTCTACCTTATAAATCTGGATAAACCACAGCATATTCAGGGGTACAGATAAGATCTGGAAACACAGGGAGTTCAGGACAGATAAACCTCTTGGGACACAATATGGAGAATAGCCATACGTGGAGGGTAAGAGGAAGGTGGAGGGAGAAAGGAGGAACCGATCACAGTGATCTCCATCTAACCCCCTCCGAGGGGGATGGACAACAGAAGAGTCAGTAGAACTTTATGTTATTCATATATTCAAACAAGGCATCACGGGAGACATAAACACAGAATGACCTTGGAAGTTGGCAGGCAAGGCCAAGGGGGATACCTGGAGTGAGGTGAAAGGGACCTCCCAGAAAAATATCATGTAAGTTTACATAGACAAGGTGGAAGAGCTAAAGAAAAAGTACAGAATAAAAGGGACTGGATAAGGATAACAATCAAGCATTTGCTTCTCCCAAATATACCACTTGTTCTATCTAATATTACCATTGAAGTTAAGTAATGAAGATACCCATTTATCCCAATTCCTCTAGCTATCCTTGATATGACACTCCCCCCATTAGGAGCAAAAAATGGTTACTAACTTGTGTTGCGTAATTTTTATTTGTAGATCAATTAAAAGTGAATTTGTTACTGTCCTCTCCACCACCCCCTCCTATCCCAAGCTTATTTCATTTAAGAGGTGTAAATAAAATGAAAATATGTGGCATCAGAAATGTCTTTATATGCTTTGTGGAATGGATTAAGGGGGGGTGTGTGCAATATTACATGACACTTACTAGAAGATGAGTGTATTGCTTTTAAACCCATAGCTCATTTGGCTTAGTTCTGGATTGGTAGCCTTGTCAAAAGATCACAGGGTGTACAACCAAAAATTATTTCAAACCAATTCAAAATTTTCACATGTAGATTTGACCATGTAGAAAATGGAATTCCCAGTGGGATTTTTTTTTTTTTTTTTAGGCATCACTGCCCTGGTGGTGGGAGTAGGAGGCTCAGCCTTTGCTCCTGTGAGCGGGAATTGAACCTCCGTCCCAGTGGGTCGCAGTCCCGCGCACAACCACTACACCACCGGGGCTCAGCGCCAGTGGGATTTCTTATAGCCCATTCTTCATATCTGCTCCCCCCATTTTTCTCTTTCTTATTTTGAGCCTTCATATTTTCTGCAGTTTTTGTAATAAGTAGGATATATGATCAGGGCTTTTCATAGAAAAATAGAATTAAAAGATAATAGAATTTGCGGAGCCCCCAGTGGCGTAAGTGGTTGAGTGCAGGACTGCTGCCCGAGGGCTTGGTGGTTCAAATCCAGCAGTGGCTCTCCGGAGCAGCGCTGGGTAGCTCCCACGACCACCAGAGGGCAGTGATGGTCCCCCAAAAGATAATGGAATTTCTCGAAGAATTTTTGAAGGATTTTTGCATACTGATTAGAAACAGAGAGAACAAAGACGGAGCTTCCTTTTTAAAAATCTCTTTATTGGGGACTGGGGTGGGGTGGGAAAGCCTTGAAAAATTCTTTCTTGCACAACATTTAGGATTACTTCAATGCCCCCCAAATATCCTGAATGTTCTTCTATGGTCTCCTGAGCATATTCCTCGATACAGAATCCTAATTAGCTCCATTTATTTGCATTTTCCTATTTAACACTGCAGAGAGAAAGCATCCCTTGTGATAGGTTATACTCAGTGTGACACAGCAACTTATAATAGATCTGGATGAGAAAGTTTGTCTTCAACAAGTAAGTACCATGGTTTCTTTAAGAAACATTCTTGCACAGACAAAACCTGACTTCATCTAAGAGAACCTTCACCTAGTGAAGAAAATGATTTCTTCCATGAAATATTCACTCTGTAAGACTAATCTAAATTTCCAATATGATTCCTTTCACTGTGACTTTAGAAAGTCCTGGGGAAATACTGAACTTAGACTGTGACAGAGAGCTAGTATAAAATAAGTTGAAAAGCAATATTTCTTGATAATATCATTTATTCTCTACTTACTAAAAGCCCAACGCCCTTCCTGTACAAAGACCATAGTTTCCTGTGAACCAGAAAAAACTATAAATTTTACCAGCTGGTTTTAACTGAGAAGAAATATCCAAAAATTTCTCCTGTGGGCTCTATAAATGCTGAGATAGTAGTCTGACACATGAAATATAATAAGTGTAGTTATTCATGCTTTCCCCCTTCTCAAACATGTCCTAATGATTTGTTATTTTACCCCATTTATAAATAGCCATGAAGTAGAGTTTCACTAAGTGAGAGGCCTGCTGTTTTTTCTTAGGTAGAGTGTCAAGTGAGTTGAATATTTTTGGGCACATAAATCTTTGTTTGGCACCTAAGTAGAGAAATGGTTAATGGTTTAGCATATGGAGGGTGAATTAGTTACCAAGTTTTGCCCACAATTTGTTTCTTTCTCCTCCTTCAGGAATTTAGTTGTAATTGATACCATTTTGGAATTTTGCTTTTTATCTATAATCTTAAAAAACGGGAAAATAACCAAGTACATGGAATCTTCTTTTCCATGAATATGCAACATCGGGAGCTTTTTGCAACCCAAGAGGCATTCTTCTACGTGAGAAGCAGGACGCTGGGAGCAATTTCCAAAGTCTGAGTTCCAGTGTCATCGTCAGCCTCCAGCCGTTTTTGGTTGCCCTTCTTGCCCCCTTCAGAATCTGAGTTAGCTATTGAAAATGGAACACTCAAAATCTATTATCAGGGGGAATGATTTACATAGACATGCTATTAGAGGCATGCAAACTGGATTGATCATTAGAATTCCTTGGGGAGAATTTTTTTTTTTAAGAGATAGCCCTTGGTTCTGCTCCAAGAAAGTCTGATTTTGCAAAACATGTGGATTCTCCTTTAATAGCTTTGTGGTGAAGGGATCCTTTCACAATACCTCTCTAAACTCCGAAAGTCAAACATCAATTTCATGCTCTTACTTGTCTATTCCATAGACTGTTATTTTTAAACCTCAGCATTCTGTTATGCAAGAAAGACGGGTTCTTTCTGGGTGCTGTGAGTTGATTTTGACTCAAACAGACCTTACACGACAGAGCTTAGTTGCCTTGTAAGGTTTTCTTGGCTGTAGTCTTTATTTTTTTTTTAAGATCATTTTTTGGGGGACTCTTACAGCGTTTCTAACAACCCATACATCAATTGTATCAAGCATATTTGTATATATGTTGCCGTGTTTATTTTCTAAACACTTACTTTCTATTTGAGTCCTGGGTCTCAGCAGGCTGTAGTCTTCATGGAAGCAGTCACTGGGCAGGTTGCAGTCGCCAATCTCTTAGCTAGCAGGCGAGTGCACGCTGGCTGCCACTAGATGACTTGGTGGCGAAGAAACTCTTGAGAGAGAAGGGTAGACTGGAGAGAGGAGTCTGTTGATTTCCCATCTGACTAGCTCCGGGAAGCAAAGAGAATTGGGAAAGAAATGCAGAAGAGGAGAGTAGAGGGCCCCTCCGAGGTAACTGTTCCCCCTTCCTGGCCCTTTCCTCACTATAAACTGTGTGTAGCTAGTCACTCAACCCTCAGCAGCCAGCTGCTTAAGATACTCTGCCCCAACAGCTGGAGCCCCCCCCCCCCACCCACCGCCCGGTCCCCCAACCCTGCACCAGTCATCCATCAGTCTGGCAGCTTGAGATCCTCCTGAGGCCTTCTCGGTGGGACATCAGTTACCTCTCAGTCCACTGGGCTAATTCCTGCCTCAAAGAAGCATTTGAAACTACGAGGCAGAGGAGGGCACACACCTGGAGTAAGTCAAGAGACCAAATTCTAGTTCCAGTTCTGTTGTTTATTAGCAAGTGACTTCCTGAAGGTCCCCGGACATTAGTTTCTTTGTTTCAACGAAATCAAGAAAGATTTCATTGGATGCTCTCTCGGGTTCACGTAGCTCTCAATCTATTAGGCAGAGAGGACTGAGTCTGAGGCCGGAAGCTGGTCTCTGACACAAGTTCTGCTGCCTGCTGCTGTCAGGCACCTGCAGTGGCCCAAACCACTTCTCCCTTGAAGAAATCAATGCTTTGGACGAGGTCTGAAATGCTACTTTGCTGAGCTGTGGCACACGTCCTTTTTTTTTTTTTTTTTTTTTTTTTTTGCATACCAGCGTTTAGGAGTCCTGGTGGTGAAGTGGTTATGTGTCGGGCTGCTAACCACAAGATCAGTGGCTTGAAAACCCCAGTCTCTCCATGGGATACAGGCAAGGTTTTCTGCTCTATAAAGAGTTGCCGTCTCAGAAACCCACAGGGACAATTCTTCTCTGTCGTGGAGGTTCAGTATTAGTTGGAATTAGCAGTGATTTTTTTTTTTTTAGTTTAGTCTTTCTGTTTCGAAGTCTAAAATTAAGAGACCGTTCCTTAGAAATGTGATAGAAGTTACAAACGACTCTTTGAATTCCTATTCTCTTAAATAAGGGTTAATAATTCTCCGGAAAGATTGAGCCATTTTCAGATCAGAGTTTCAGGATTTTGTTTTAGTCTATTTTCTTATAATAATGTAGGCATTGATTAGTAATATTAATACTTTCATAAACAGTAAAATCACACTAGTAGTTAAGGTATACTCTGTCCTAAATAGGAATTGTCTTCTACTCAAAATATACTTCATTTCAGGTGTTGCCTTCCCTTTTTAGAGATATCTTTGCCATAAGCTTAGTGTTCGTCCTAATGGCAAACTAATCAGTTTCCTTGTGATTAGAAAATAATAAAACAATAATAAGAATATAGTAGTCTTACTCGGATCTATGTCTGAAACCCTCCTCTCTGAACCTTCCTGCCATGCTTTCCTCTGACTGCTTGAATTGTACCAGTGAACCTTTGGTCTGGCTTCTATCTTTACTTACAAAATTTATTCTTTATGTTTTCTAATTTATCACTCTGATCATGCTTAAAAAGCAATTCATGATAATATTATTTATAGAATGAAATGAAAACTTTCCAGTGGGACTTAATTCTATTTTGTTTGGATATCCCCAATACACATATGTTTATTCCATCCCCTGGCTTTGTTTGTGCCATTCTTAAAGTTTTGGATGTGTTCTTCCCATTCACAGAAGGCTGAATTTATTTATTTATTTACTCACTTAATAGTTTATAAACATGTCACTTACATATCATAGAATCAAATAGTTCACTTGTTCAAACATATCAAGGGGGAATTGCACAATCATCACCTCATCCAACCTAGAGCATTCCTTCCCTTTATGCTTGATTCACTCCCAAAGTGAACTGTGCAATCATGCTCAGCTATAGTGTTTTCTCCCACCCCTGCCTCCATTATTGACTTCCAGACTCCCTTTCCCCTCCCTGTGGCCCACCCCCTCCCTTTCAATCTCGGTAACACCTTGCATCAGTTATTATCATTGTAAATACACTATGCCTAGGTTTCCCAGCTGGGAAAACCCACAGAAAACAATGAAAAACAAATTGCACTAGGATAGTAAGGGAAAGATCACATTAATATTAAGGCAAAAATACAAATAATCTGTGTGAGAGAGAAGACCTCCATCAGCATTCAAGGAGCCAGAGAAGAAGTTTTTGCCATGGAACATCTAAGAGATACTTTCCCTCAGAACAAATTCAGGTTGTGTTTTTGTGGAGGTCAACTGGCCAAGTCTGTCCAGCATAATTAAGGTTACAATGGTCTCTGCCTGCTGGTAGAGCTGTTTGGGAAGCCACGCTTTATCTAACTTCAAGATCAAGTCAAGAGTATAAGCTATCATTTTTCTTTACCTGATCATTTTATAGCCAAATGTGAGCTCCTTTGAACTTGTGCAGTACATTACAGTTTTAATAGTGGGACTTAATTCTATTTTGTTTGAATATCCCCAGTTTCCACTCCTATGTTTCCTTGAACATGAAGGGTTCCTTACCAGAGCTCCAAGTAGTCTTCAACTTAAAAAAAGTATGCAAACTTTACAAGTATTTATGCATTCCCTGTCAGAGCAGCTGCATTTAGGAGGTTTTAAAAAGGATTTAATGACTCCAAATAGTTAAGAACCAAAATACTACATTTAAAATTCTTTGTGAGAGGACTGTGTTTTGTCTGTTGAAATTTTAGTGCAAAAATCATCAAAGTAACAAATAATTGCTTGATAAAATAATCAAACAAATAGAGAAAATAATTGAATAGAGCATATATACAGTTCAATGGAAAAATCTTCTAAATGCAGTGTTCAGAAGCATGTACTGGACTGTTGTTCAGAAACTTTTCCATATTTCTAAGTACATAAGTAGATTTGATATCAATTGGTCTTATTACCAGGAAGTTGGCCCTGATTTGTGGTGATCCCAGGCACAAGGACTAAAATGCTGCCGGGTGCACCAGCACCAACAATGTTGTTGACATCAACATTTTCAAAACAATTTCTTGAGCCCTTTGTATCAGCTCCTTTTTCCTACCCTCCCACCTTCAAGAAACCTTTGTCAATTATATATCATTATTGTTCTTTTATGTCTTACTCTCTTCTTTTTTATATGATTTTTGGAAGTAGATCTCCAGACATCTCTTCCTCATCTGGAAGGTCTGCTGAAGCCCGATGAGCATCAATCATATCAATACACAGCCCCCCACTGGCAATGAGGTGGTGACTGGATCAGGTGCATCGACTGGGAATTGAACCTGGATCTCCTGTACGGAAAGGTAGGAATTCTCTAGCAGAACCCTCAATGTCTCTTGATATAGACACTTTCTATTTTTTTTTGACAAAAGGATTTTCTTTTTCTTTTCTTTTTTTGGGGGGCCTCACTGCCTCTGCTGGTCGTGGGCACGACCCAGTGCCGCTCCTGAGAGCAGCTGCTGGATTTGAACCGCCAAGCCCGCGGGCCACAGTCCCGCACTCAACCACTTACACCATCGGGGCTCAGCCCAGGGTTTTCGTTTTCTTTGTGCGCGTGTGTGATTTGAACTCAAGGCGGATTTATATGGTATATTGGGATATAATTAGAACATTTTCCCGGAACCCTGGTGGCATAGTGGCTCCTCTTTGGGCTGTGCTTCTGACGGTCAGCAGGTTGAAACCACTGGCTACTCCGCAGTGGACAGACAGCACTTTCTACTCCCTGGAAGGAGCGTGGGAACCCACGGGGGTAGGTCCCTCCTGTCCTATAGAGGCCCCGAGTTGGCATGGACGGTGTGGCCATGAGTTTCATTTCTTTTTCTCTTTTGGGGGGTTAGGTTTCTTGAATCATCCTTTCGGTCTCCTGACTCAGTCAGTAGGCTCGATTGACCTTCAAGGGGCGAGATGGAATCTGCGCAGATTCAAGCGTCGCTGGAGTTGCCTGGCCTGAGGAGTTTTGGCCTTCTGCTTTCTTCTTCAGCTCAGTGGATCATATCCTGTGATTTTTGAACTTAGACCCTCCGCTGCTTACAGGCAAGCACGTGACAAGGCCCGCTCACCAGACGTGCCTTTCGTTCCCGCTCAGCAGCAGCTTCTCCTGTCCTTCTCCCGGGAGTGCAGAGGATGACCAGGCCTCCACCGCAAGGATAACTCTGCCCCGGGCAACCCCGGAGGGGTAGGAGTCGGGGTGCCAGTGAGTTGTTTGCCAATGCCGTTTCCATCCCCAGCTGTGAGAGATCAGGCAGCAATTTAAAACTCGTTGCCATCGGCCTTATTTTCCGAAGCAGCGCCTGTTCTGCTGAACAAATGTGCAAGCAGGACATGGCTGGCAGTTTACCTGTGAGTTGGTCTGCTTTTCTTGTCTTTGAAATGAGGGGTGAGAATTATTTGCAGGTTTAGGCTGGGTTTCCCAAGGACAGCAGGGAGTGATTACATACGAGGGAGAAAGTGTTGGCAGCTGGAAAGGGGTTCCACAGACTCTCACTTGCAGCTTCTATAAATAGAGCGCTGCCTCTGGTATTCGGTGAGCGTAACTGTGTCGAAAAGTGCTTCCACGGCTTTGTAGAGTGTTGTTT
The DNA here is from genome assembly GCA_004026705.1 of Nesogale talazaci. Classification (NCBI taxonomy): domain Eukaryota; kingdom Metazoa; phylum Chordata; class Mammalia; order Afrosoricida; family Tenrecidae; genus Nesogale; species Nesogale talazaci. Next base: position 8,729 of record PVJH01016408.1, read on the forward strand.
TTCTGCAATAGAGAGAATCAGAGGAAACCAAAGGGGTGGTTGTTTGCTGAGAAGCGCAGTATATAGGTGTACACACGTTCATTTACTGTCATTGAGAAGATGTCCATTGAGCGACTGGACAGGACAAGGAAGAACTGCCCCTGTGGATTTCCGAGACGGTCACTCTTTCCTGGAGTAGCTCACCTCAAGAACTCACTGCCATGGAGTCAGTGCAGTCTTATTGTGACCCACGGTGGGTTTCTGAGACTACAGCTGGTTCTGGGAGCAGAAAGCCCAGTATTTCTCCCCAGGATTCGAACTGCTGACCATGCAAATCACAGACCAACGTGTAACCACCACACCACCAGGGCAAGCCTCCTGTTTCTCCCACTTAGGCTTAAGAGGGGAGCAATTTGGGATTTGTAATCCTTCATACAGTTAATTCTGACAAACTTCTGGGCAATAGGTATGGATAATATCATTAATTATTTAGATTTTCCCTTGAAAGAAAACTAAGACTCAACAGAGTACAACAAATCAAAGAACCATCAAAAGTAAAATGCAGATCTAGTCTGGTGCCCTTTCTGTTACATCACACAGTGCCAGGCATCGGTGCCAACCCATTGTCTAGTGCTTGCTCAGTTGATGCTCACTCGTGGCAACCTCAGGTGGACCGGAGCAGAACTGTCCTCAGTGAGTTGCAGTGGGTGACTGTTTTCAGAAGTAGATCACCAGGCCTTTCTTCCGAGGTCACTCAGTGTGGGTTCAAATCTCCAAACTCACAGTTAGCAATCAAACAGGTTTATTGTCCTAGAGATTCCTAGTTAGGCAGAACAGGTTGTCATTTGGGGCAAGAAAAACCTCTCTTGTCATCAATTTACTCTCATTTAGAAATAAGAAAAATAACAAAAATGCCTTTAGATGATTTATTATTATTATGATCTTGAGAAATTTTGGTTAACTGAAGCAGGGAAATAAAACCTTATTCTCCAGAATGTTTTTTCGCTGTTGTTTAAAAAGAATTGGGTTATTTCTCCAAGTTTTGGAGGTAATTGGGAAGAAAATGCAACTCATGTGGAGAGGCATTTAGAGAAGCAAAGTTGAAAATAACAGAAGCAGGCTGACAAAGGTGGAGGGAGTGGAAATGGAACGTTTTTTCTAAGAAGTTGGTGTTATGTGAGAGGAATGTTCAAAGTGTAGAAGGTGAGCAGGAGAAGGAGGAGTCAAGATCGATGCCCTAGTTTCCATTCTTCTAAGAGAAATTACTAATCTGGTTTTCAAGCCCTTTCCACATAGAAGAGAGACAACGATAAGCCTGACATTGACTTACAGGGGTATACATCCAGTTAATGCAACACGAGATTGGATTATTCCCTTCTGAGTGATTTGTCCCAAACCTTCTGTTAGTTGGAGAGAGGAACTGGTCTAATCCTGTTAGAGCTGCAGTTGCGATAATGATAGATTAAAAAGAGAGAAGATATTTGATAGGTAAATCCTTTGAAAAGTCCACTTGGGTCCATTAAATGCACTAAATTGAGAATCTATTATGACTTTTCTCATGAATCGGTTTTGAGTCACAGCAACTTAGAGCAACAAAAATCGATTTCAAAGTGGATCAGAGAGGAACAGAGGTAATATGGATGGTTTCTTGCTTAGCATAGATGAGCATGGGACATCTGTTTATATTTCCACTCTTAAGAACCTCACATGCATGAACCATGATCACATGGGACTTCATGTACAGGCAGCACGTGTTACTTTCACATGGGCAATGACCTCATGATGGGACTTCTGTTATTATTTTTGTCTCTTTTTGGGGGACGCAGGGTTAAAGTCAGGCTGGGTGGGAACCTATGTGTATATTTTGTGGCTACAGACAAAGCAGTATAAGGCGTTTCCTTTTGTTCCATTTCCAGGGTATTTCTGGGAAATCAGACCGTGGAGTTTGCCCTAGGAAATTTCTCTGTGGCCAAGACCAGTGTTTACACATTCTCATTTAGGGAATCTTTAATAAGCTGGTGCATTTGTACACAAATTGCCCAAAGAAGGTATTTTTACCCTTTTCTAAGACCTTGGCATTATAAAAATGTATTAGAACAGTGATTCACTTGTGAGAATTTACTCCGAGCAGAAGGTCTGAGTTTTCTTTCAAAAGTTTGTTGTACATTTAAACATCTAAAATGATTTAATCATGTCAATCTCATGTCTTTTTCTCCAAAGCCCAACCAAACCCATTGCCATCCAGTCAATTTCAACTCACAGGGGCGCATGAGACATAGCAGAACTGCCTTGACCGGTTTCCAAGGCTGTAACCAAACAGAAGTATTCGCCATATTTGTCTCTCTTGGATTGACTTTGCGTTAGTATCCCTCTGCCACCCATAGATCCTTGACTTTCATTCACTGGTATATAATTTATGTTCCTTTAGAAGGAAAAATGCTTTTAAACTTCCAAAAGTTTACTTTGGATTTTATAAGGAATTTGATTTGATGGGAAAGGTTACAAAAACTTTTTAGGTTAAAAAGTTTCATAAGTTATCCTGATGAAATTAGGCCCTAGAGAATAGCCTCTGTCTATTTTTATTCATTTACATAATGAAGTTTCATAGATTCAATCATGTGAAGGTCTGACACCAACCTTGAAAATGTCTAATGATGTAGCAACAGGTTTGGAATGACTGAGAAAGATAAGAAAGAAGATATCTAGACTTTCCTTTGTGTTAGGAACAGAAACATGACATTAACTATTTAAGACAGAGGTTCTCAACTTGTGGGTCGTGACCCCTTTAGGGGTTGAACAACCCTTTCACAGGGGTTTCCCAATTCATAGCAGTAGCAAAATTACAGTTACGAAGTAGCAATGAAAATAATTTTATGATGGGGGGGTCACCACAAGATGAGGAACTGTATTGAAGGGTCATGGCATTATGAAGGTTGAGAACCACTGATTTAAGGGTATGGGTCTTTGTAATGGTTAAGGTTATGCATTAATTTGGCTAGCCCATGATTTGAAGTAGTTTGGCAGATATTTGTAATCATTCTCCATTTTGTGATCTGATGTGAGTATCCAATCCATTGAAAGGTGTCTTTTCTTGCTTAGGGGGTGGTCTGAATCCAATACATATAGATGTCTGGCAAAGCCCTTCCTTTCTCAATCTTGCATTCAGCTCATCTTGCTCTGTTGAGCAAAGAAAAACTCATCTTGTTCTTTCAGCCAGCAGCCTGGCATTTGACCTGATTTTAAGTTCCTCAGTCCCTGTACCACGTGAAGGAGCTTCAGAGGAAGCCTCCAGTCTGTCACTTGATCTATGGATTTGGAATTTTCCAACCTCCAAATCTCTGTGAGCCATTTCCTTGAAATTTATCTCTCTATTTTTAAAAAATATGCTTCAGTGGTTTTGATCTTCTAAGGAACCACTTAGCCTAAGACAGACTATAATGGTTTTTCTTCTTTGCCTCCACTAATTATTTTATAATACAACTTCTTTTCTCACATGTTTATTCTCCATACAATTTTATGGTCTGCTGCATCATTTACTTAACTTCAGATCCTTAAAATACATTGTTACATGCCACAGAATGATAAGGAGAAGAAGACAATTTTGGAGAAAGTTTCATTTTTCAAATCTGGCTTGTACTGAGATGTGTTAGTCTGGGTAGATGAGAGGAACAAATTTCATAGACATGCATATGGATATAAGAAGAGGGTTTATATACAAAAGGAATGGAACACTGAGAAAACATCCCAACCCAGTCTAGTACAAAGTCATAAGTCCAATATTAGCCTATATACCTGATACCAGTCTATAATGTCTCCTTCCGACTTATGAACTCACAGGCCAGTGGGTGTAGAATCCTGGCACTGGCAGGGGTCTCCCCATGGCTCCTCACTTCCAGGCCTCAGGGTCCATCAACAGCATCCAGTGGTGGCAGAAACAACTCAGCACTGGCAGGGGTCTCCATGTGGCCTCTGCAGCTTCAGAGGTCTGGCTCCATCAGGGCAAAGCCATGTGGCTTCTCCTCCAGCTCCTCAGACGCTGCCATCTTGTCTTGTCCATGATTCATCGTCTCTGAGACTAGCTCCTAACAACTGGGGAAGATAGCTTCTCATCTTCACGAGGGAAATATCGCGAGATTTCCCAGATATATCAGGAGAAAGCCATGCCCACATAGAGGCCTCAATGGCTACTCAATGGATATCTCCAGATTAACAGGCTAGACTCCATCTTTACATCTCAATCATGAAATTAACATAAGCACATGACCACCACATGAGACATATCTTGTCTCCCCTGACTTGCTGGGAACTAAATCAGTTAATTGTTGGGACAGGGGAAAGAGGCAGGATGGGTCTTTTAGGAACAGCATACATTTTAAATCACAATTAATGATAATTCTTTTACCAATATTTTTATTTCTCCCACTTTAAAAAAGTAGTTTTATTGTCATATAATTCACATATCATATGATGTAAGAGTTCAGTCATATTAAGAAAAGCTGTGCAATCACCTCCCCAATCAATTTCAGAGCCATGATTTCTTTCTCATACTTATTGTTGTTGACTCCCCATTTCCTCTCAACCCGTTCAGACCTGTCCCTGGTAATTATTAATCCAGATAATGGCTCTAGATATTTACCTATCCTGAGTTTTCTATATAGAAAATCACACAAACCAAAATAAGAAACAAACAAAAAGAAAAGCAACGAAACTACAAGCCAGAGAAAGACTTCAAAGAGAAGAAAGCAGGGGCTGAGCCCTGGTGGCATAAGTGGTTGAGTGCAGGACTGTGGCCTATGGATTTGGCAGTTCAAATCCAGCAGCAGCTCTCAGGAGCAGCACTGGGTAGTGCCCACGACCACCAGAGGCAGTGATGCCCCCCAAAACAAAACAAAACAACAAAAAAGAAGAAGGCAGAAAAATATTAAAAACTGAAACCACTTCAAATGAGTGAAAAGGGAGATCATATGATAAGGTGTTACATTTTAACTTAATGACATCTGCCATAATCCACTTGACAATTCTGTCTGATAATGTCTATTTACATACTTGGATAATGGTCAGAATGTATTCACCAGAGCCTTAATCTTTGTGGGAACCCTTCAAATGGATTTTGGGCTTCCACTGTCATCTATAAATCAGAAAAACTGGATTACATGAAGAAGAATGTGGCATCAGGATTGGAGGAAAGTTTAATAACAACCTATGGTATGCAGGTGATACAACCTTCATTGCTGAAAGTGAGAAGGACTTGAGGAACTTACTGTTGAAGAACAGGATTGTAGCCCACAGTATGGATTAAAACTCAACGTAAATTAAAACCCTCCCCCCCACCAACTGGATAAATAGGTGTGATGGGTAGGTTTGTTATGCCAACATTGCCACAGAAGATTGGTGGGTCTGTTGTGACGGCACGGTCAATGAACACATGAGATGAATTGAAGGGCAGACGTAGGAAGGGCTCTGCGAGTCCCACCCCCTCTCTTGCTTCTGGACCTTCGGACCAGAGAACTGCCTTGTTCGTCCTGTGCCTCGACCTCCAAGCAACACTACCCATGGGACACCTAATCGTGGACTGTGTTGCTGTGAGTTGAGGTGCCTTCAAGCCCTACTTTGCCAGCTCCTAGGATATACATTTCTTGAGCTGGGGACTGTCGGACTCTCTCATCTGGCTGACTGTTGGTGACCTGCTCTGCTGTTTGCTTCCTGTGACCCGACAGCCTGAATTGCTCTACAGAGGACTACTCAGCGGCCCTCAAGACTTGAAGGACTGCCAGTCTTCTAGTTGCCTCATGCAAGTGAGTTGCACCGAGCAATCTGTACTGCTTTATAGATAGTTAACTGTTTCTTTCTTATCTTATATACCTTTCTCTCTATATAAATATATAAAAAGAATTACTAGGTCCTGATTTTTATTTCTCTAAGAGAACCCTGCCTGACACAACAGGTAGCATCATCATAAAAGGAGATAAAATTGAAGTTGTCTAGATTTTGTCTTGCTTAGATCTACAATCAATGCTCTTGAAAGCAGCAGTCAAGAAATAAAAAGACATATTTCACAGGGTAAATCTCCTGCTCAAGATCTCTTTAGAGCCTTGAAAATCAAGGGTGTTACTTTGATGACTAAGGTGCACCTGACCCAAGCCATGATATTAGTCATTGCTTCCTATATCTGTGAAAGTTGGATATTGGATAAGGAAGCTAGAAGAATATCAGATTTCTTTGAATTTGGCACTGGAGAATATTGAAAGTGCCGTAGACTACTAAAAAGATAAACTGATCTGTCATGGAAGAAGTATGGCCAGAATGCTCCTTACAGGTAAGGATGGTGAAAATTTGTCTTCCCTATTGGCAGGAGAGACCTTCCGAAGAAGGATGTCATGCTAGATAAGGTAGATGGGCAGCACAGGAGAGAAAGTTCCTAAAGGAACTGATACCATGGCTGTGACAATGGTCTCAGACACAGGAACAATTATGAGGTGCAGGGCAGCGCAGTGTTGTGTTCTGTTGTACACAGAATTTCTGTAGGTTGAAACCAACTTCATGACACCTAACATCAACGACAACGTTCACCCGGAGTTTTCTGCAAAGCAGGTATTCAGAACTTAGGCTCTAATCCCATCCCTTCTATTGGATTTGGATTTTATTATTTATAATCCTTCACACACACCCCTTCTCTTTTGTCAGAAGAGCCTGTGAGAATATCGATTCAGACATGTTCTCTGTTATTACCTGTCTTCCTTCTCACTGGCATCTATCTATCTCCAAGAAGAAAGCCAGGATGGTGTGAGCTATATTAAACTGCTTACTTGAAATTTAAGGGCAAAGTATTTGCATTCCCTCCCTAGTCAATACTTCTGCTTTCCTTGATAGACATAAAATTGTCCCCTTCCCCACTTGCTCTTAGCTACCGTTGAATTGGCTTTGATGCCTGATGATCGCAGGGGAAATAGAATGAAACTCCAATCAGCCCCTTGCCACCTTCTTGCTTGTTGATATGTTGAAGTCAATTGTTGAGGCCATCGTTCCTCTTCAATGCCTTTTAAATTAAGGGCTCTCTATTGGTACCTGTGTTAGTCCAGGTAGACTAGAGAAACAAATTCATAGACACGTACATGGATATAAGTGTAAGGTTTACATACAAGAGGAATGGAACATTGAGAAATCATCCCAACCCAGTCCAGTTCAGTCATAAATTCAATATTAGCCCATATGCCTGATACCAGTCTATAAATTCTCCTTCCAATTCATGAAGTCACAGGCTAGTGGGTGCAGAGTCATGGCGCTGGCAGGGGTCTCCCCAAGGCTCCTCGCTTCCAGGGCTCAGGGTCCATCAACAGCATCCAGTGGTGGTAGAGGCAGCTCAGCGCTGGCAGGGCTCTCCCCGTGGCTTCACCAGCTTCAGAGGTCTGGCTCCATCAGGGTAAGGCCATGTGGCTTCTCCTCCAGCTCCTTCAGCTCCTTCGACGCTGCCATCATGTCTTGTCCATAGTTCATTGTCTCTGAGACTAACTCCCAACAACTGGGGAAGATAGCGTCTCATCTCCATGAGGGAAATATCGCGAGATTTCCCAGAAGTCTCAGGAGAAAACTATGCCCACACGGAAGCCTTATTGGCTACTCAATGGCTATCTCCAGATTAACAGTCTGGACTCCACCCCTACATCTCAATCATGAAATTAACATAAGCACATGACTGCCACAATACTATATTGGATAATACTCTGCTATGATTCATAGACTTTTCTTGGGTTAATTTTCAGAAGAAGATGGTCAGGTCATCCTAACTCGTTGTTGATAGTCTGGAAGTTCTGCTGACACATGTCCACCACACTAGGATTTGAAATGTTGATGTCTGAGTTTCCATAATCTTTGCAACACACAAGCCTGCACAGAGTGACAAACTGACAGAACAGGTAGTAGTAGTTCCTCACTGTAGAGTTAAATTAAAAGGCTCTGTTTTCCACAGGGAATCCAGGGTAGATAACCTCCCCAAGTTATCTCCTGAGAGTAGAGCTGCTAGGAGGACTAGGGGAGGGTGGGGAGAGAAAGGTCAAATTGATCACAAGGATCAATCTAGAAGTTTTTCTCAAGGGGACAAACAACAGAAAAGTGGGTGAAGAGTGACCAAAGATGAGGTAAGAGATGAAAATAATAGTCTATAGCTTATCAAAGGTTCGTGAGAGATGGTGGGCAAGGGAGTGAGGGGAAGAAATGGGGAGCTGATATCAGGGGCTCAAGAGGGAAGAGAGTGCTTTGATAATGATCATGGTGGCATATGTACAGTGTTTGACACACTGATTGACATAAAATAAGTGGCAGCTTCTAAAACAAACCAATAACTCACTACCATTGAGTCAATTCTGTGTCATAGTGACATGGGACAGAGTAGAACGGCCCCTCGGAGCTTCTGAGACTGTAACTGTTTCTTTCTGGGAGTAGAGAGCCTCATCTTTCTCCCTCTGAGTGACTGGTGGATTCGAATTGCTGACTTTGCAGTTGTCAGTCCAATTTACCACATACAGCACCCCTAGGGCTATACAAGACTGTTTACATTCTCCTAATTGTGTATTACTAATGCAGAGATCTATCTCCCTGTGCTGTGTGGCAGGGAATATTGCCCACTGACTGTCTCTTGGATATTTTCTCAGTTAATTCTCTTACTTTGTGCAATTATTTCTTTTGTCTTCTTGAGTTGCTTATTCATTGAATTCATTATCCTATAACCATGACCTAGGCATCTAAAATGTTTGCTAACATCTTCCCCCACATGATGCATTTATATGCACTATATAATATTGAAACATAGCGAATGAAAAGGAAAATTGAAAGCTATCCTAAAAGGAAATAGTTTCATTTTATTTTTTCTTATATACATAAAGCACAGGAACTTAAAGGCAGTGGAATCCAAAGTAAAGTCCTTGGTGTCCTACAGAATTCCAAAAGGAGTCTGGGTTCTGTTACACACTGTGGCTAATGAGAATATTACACGTGGTAGGCCCCCCAACATACTAATATAATTTCCATTTAAGCTCATGGCAGTTTTATGTATGCATTTATGAGGGGAGACTCTCAAATACTACTACTGTTCTATATCTGGGGGCTAAAGTACTTTCAGGAAAGACTTTTTAATCTTCTTGTGTTTGAAAAACATAAAATGAGGTGATGACTGGCAAATGAGAGCAAGCCTGTTTAATATTAAGATTATATGACGCAAATTGACAAAAGCCCGAGCATTCCAAGTCCAAGTTGCTAGGCACCTTCCCCTGGCTCCCTTAGGAGTATAGTGAAGTATTGTCAGCCTTAGCTGAGGTACAAAGGGGTCATTAGACCTTGGAGTCCATCTGCTACCCTTGCAAAGGAAACAATTGAACTCACACTGCCTGCTCTTTTCCTTGGGTTTCTGCCACCTTCATTATAGTTCATCTGGCCTCTCTGTGTACTTGCGTTGAGTAGAACATTCTCCAGGACTGTCAGAAGGCAGAGTGAAATCCCAGGTGAGAGACCTGAAGCCGAGTTTGCAGCGATGGCGTGGGGCAAAGTGATATACACTAGTCGCCCCAGCAGTCCAACCAACCCGTTGTCTTCGTTGAACACCCATGCTATTTTCACACAGCTTTTCAATTTAATCTTGGTGTTGGTTTTTATTTTAAAATGTTTTATTTAAATGAGTGTGTGTCCATTTGGTTTTTACTGTGGCTTTACGTTAGGATTGATCTTTTAAAAAATAGTATGATTTAGAGGTGAGCAATCTTTAAGTGTCTGTTATTTGGGGGATCAGAGGTCAGCCCCATCTTTCTGCTGGAGTGCTCTTCCTGTGGACAATATGCTTAGGCACTGCGTGCTGTGTGTGCTTCATGCACGTGTGTCTGTAGCCCAGTTAAGGTAGCTTGTGGATGATATGCAGCTCCCTTTGTGTCCCCGTAGCATCTTTGAAGATTGTACCACAAATAAAATGAACTCCTCTAAGAATATGCCAAGTGATTTCCGAAAGGGTGACGGTTATTTAAATCCTGGAACCTCAAGTTAACATTTTAGAAGATATTTTCTCCCCTTAACTATTTATAAAGACTTTTGCTGTGTCTTGATTGGTTTTTCCACTGCAATTAGAGCTATTGAGATTCACTGGGTAATATTACACTTAAAGGAAAACTTTCTTGTTGCATTAATTGAAACTCTCTCCCCCTGACCACTTTCATATGTTCTTTTCTTTGGGATCTGTCTTTGTGTTTTGCAAGCCTGTGAACTCTAAGGGACAAATTTTGCTTCTTTAAATAAGTATGCAATTAAGAAATATGTATAAACCATTTATAATGAGTAGAGGCAAGAACGGAGTTCCCGGGTGGTTTAACAGTGTAAGAGTCAGTTACCACTGAAAGACTAGCAGCTCAGAATGACTCGAAGAAGAAAGGTCTGGAGATCTATGTCCCAGTCTATGATCATAACCACTAAATCACGGGAAAGCATAGTTCTACTTTGCAGCATATGGAGTCATTAAAATTGGAACCTGATCTATATTCTAAAATCTAATCTTTTTTTTTTTTTTTTTTTTAGTACAGGTGAAAATACACTCACTATACTCAGGGCTGCTGGGTTTGGCTTTCATTATTTTCATGTTTGTTTGTTTGAGATGAACTTGTTTGTTACTAAAGACTCAAGTCCATTTCAGTTTTCATTTCTTTCTTCTTCTTCTTCTTTTTTTAAAGCCACTCAGATCACTATTTACGTTTGAGGGAAAAGGAATCTGGAGGTATTTTTGCTTGGTTTTAAAAGAAACATCTTCTATATATTTACACAAACTATCTCAAGAAATGAAATCAACAGCAAAATCCTCTTCGGTTCTCCATAGACAGGGCTCATTACTTTTATGAGAAAATTTTTGATTCTTAAGTTGCTTGTTTATTTTGAAATACAATTTTCCTCATGCAAGTTAAGAAATTGATGTTGAAATTAAAATTCATCAATATGGATTGAGTTGCTTCTAAAATCAGTGATAGATACAAATACATATATAGACAGGTATAGACAAATGCAAGTGAATGACCATAGCCTGCATTTGGTTTTCAAGAGCTGCATTTTTAGATAACCCTACTGGTCAGAGGTTGAAATGATGCAATTAGAGCTGATTAGCAGTCCCTCCTATGGTTAGATCGAAAGGCCCATCTGCTTCTCATGTCCTGGCCACTTGCATTGGGAACCCTGGTGATCTGGTGGTCAAGTGTGCAGCTGCTTACTGAAATGCCTGTGGTTCAGCCTCACTAGCCGCTCGGTGGGAACAAGATGTGGCAGTCTGCTTTCCTAAAATGTGCAGCCTTGGAAACTCGCTAAGGTTGCTATGAGTGTCTTGGCCCATTGACTTGAACACTATGGGTTTGGTTTTTGGTTTTATGTAGCAGCCTTCAGGCTTTTATTCTCCATTTGGCAGGCTTAAAAGCCACAGAAGCTCTCTTTTGGACTAAAGGTGGAGATGCCCTAGTAGGAGAAGCAGCAGCTAACTGCTCTGAAGTCTGTGGAATGGGCGGTCATTAGACTTTGGTTTGGATCTCTTTCTCCGAATGTGCCTGATGTTTGCTTGCCCAGGGAGACCACAGATTTACTATTTTCATGCTGTCCTTGCTTTTTGATGACCTGCATTAGTCTAGCTGGCTTGGTTCTGCCTTTATTGACATTTTTGCCCCTCTCCAGCCCTCATAGTTTGTGTAAATAGTGTCCAGTTCTCTGAGCTTTGATTATGTGCAAGCCAATGATTCATGCATTGTGATCTAAATAGCTAGCTTATATATGTATTATTTCCATCTCTGAGCAATGTTGTAAACTCTACATCACTGGCTAACTGCTGATACGGTCAATAAAATTACCTTACGCCCCATGAAGATCATTTATAATGTTCTCTAATAAAATGATAATGCTGTCACTAAAATGAACCAGAGACATATGTAAACCATAGATATTTGAATGAATTTTGGACTCACACTTAATACTAGCAATAATCTTTTTCCTTTTTTTAGGTTTTTTTTTTTATTTTAAGTTTTCCAAACGATTTTATTAGGAGATAATACAGACATCAAACTAGTCCACAGTTCAATCACATCAAGCAGAATTGTACAGTTGCTACCTAAATCAGTTTCAAAACATTTTTTTCCTTTTTAAACTTGATGTCAGTTCGTGCTTACTCCACTCACCTCTCCCACCGTACCCCCCTCCCCTCCCCCCCGGAGTTCTTATTCTAGTTCTGTCTCTATAGGTTCACCTCTCCTGGGTTTAATATACTGAAAAACATAAGGAAAAATGTCACAGAGAATCAGCAAGGTTACCTATAATGACAAAATACAGCAGAGATAAACCCCAATATGAAAATAGCAGAAAATATTAAAAGCCAGATCAAGCCTAAAGTGTATCACAGGAGAGATAAGGTTTTAACTGTACATGTCACTGTGATCATTTTAACCTAACACACTCACCTCTCCAGGACTCTGTCTAGTAACTATTTTATGCTCATTCCTCAATTATAGTTAGAGGGAAATTATTGGAGGCTTATTCCCTGTGTAGAGCATGCAAATGTATTTTGGGCTTCCTCTGTCATCCATAGCCTTCTGAAAACCAGAATCTCACAATTTAAGCTCAGATACTATTCCTTCATTCAGATTTGGATTATATGATTTATAAGTCCTTGAGTCATGGTCCATGTGGATATAGTTCACTTCTCACTTAGATGATTGTTTGTTTGGAAACAAACCTTTAAGGTCCCAGACATTATTTTATCTGATAGCCAGGAACCATTGAATTTCTTTACCGCACTTTGCTGTACTACCCATATATCTGTGTTTCCTTCACAAGTTTTAGCCTCAATCTAGAAACAATTAGTTCCCATGACATGGTCCTGCTTGATACTTACCCTCATAGCTGAAGAGATTGGTGAAGATTTCAGTGCTAGAGCAAAGTGTGTTGAAGAAATCAGATGTCCAGCTATCAGAACGAAGAGCACCTAGGGGTTCTCAAGGCTTGTCTAAAAACAATAAGCCATCTAGGTGCGGCATCGGCTAAATACACATGGAAGAAGCTCAGCATCCTATGTGATCCAAGGATGCATAAATAACACGATCGAAATCCAAATCAGGGAAAGGTATCAGAGCTTAAATTGGGAACACCCACTTTGCACAAGTCTAGGATGACAGCAGAAGCCCCATCTGCGGGGCCATCACAAGGATGGAGCCTCTGGCTAACGTCCAGCAGACCAGGGATGTGAGCAGCTTTGCTGTCAGACAGACAGCACGGCAAAGATGAGATGGCAGGTGTAGTTAGATGAAAATGCACCACCTTATCACTCGCTCTGTCTTCTGATCCTTTTTAACATTTCATGCTTTCTTTTCACTTATCTGTTTTATTTTATCACTGAGTTAATCCGGGGAGACTAGAGGAACAAATTCAAGGACACACACATATGGATATAAGGAATGGGTTTATATTCAAGAGGAACAGGACATTGAGAAAATATCCCAGCCCAGTCCAGCTCAAAGTCACAAGTCCGATATTAACTCATGTGCCTGAAATCAGTCCATAAAGTCTCCTTCCGACTCACAAAGTCACAGGTCAGTGGGTACTGACAGGGGTCTCCCCATGGCTCCTCACTTCCAGGGCTCAGGGTCCATCAACAGCATCCTGTGGTGGCAGAAGCAACTCATCGCTGGCAGAGGTCTCCATGTGGCTGCCCCAGCCTCAGAGGTCCGGCTCCATCAGGGTAAAACCGTGTGGTCTCTCCACCGGCTACTCCAGCCTCCCAGACGCCGCCATTCTGTGTTTCCTGTGGTTAATCATCTCTGAAACTAACTCCCAACAACTGGGGAAGATAGCTTCTCATCTTCACGAGGGAAATATCATGAGATTTCCCAGAAGTCTCAGGAGAAAACTATGCCCACACGGAGGCCTCATTGGCTACTCAATGGCTATCTCCAGATTAACAGGCTAGACTCCACCCCTACATTTCAATCATAAAATTAACGTAAGCACATGACTGCCATAATCACCGTTGTTGGTATTCTTTGGTCTCCTGATTTTGGTTTGTATGTTTTTCTGTGTGTGATATAAACCAGGATAAATAAATATATAGTATCAGCTGCTGGACTAATAGTTACCTGAGCCTTGGCAGAGGAGGCTGGTGGTTGTGGGAATGAGGGTGAGCAGCAATGAGCATGAGAACGAGGAAACGGTCCTGGAATGGTGGTGAGGGTTGCACAATGCTTCTCAATATAATTGAGCCATTGAATTGTACAATATGTGAACTATATGTCAATAAATTATTTTTTAAAAATGAAAGAAAAATAATGAAAGGCAATAAGGATCATTACTTTATTTGCCCATCAACTCAAGATAATTGTTACTGGTATTTTTATTTCTTCTATCAAGAAGATACTTCCTGAAAAATGGTAGCACTCTCTATATCAGTGGTTTTCAATTTTCCTCACGGTGCAGCCCCTTAATACAGTTCCTCAGGTGATGGGGACCCCCCAATCATAAAAATATTTTTGTTGATACTTCATAATTGTCATTTTTCTATTGTTCTGAATTGGGTGACCCCTGCAAAAGGGTTGTTTGATTCCCAAAGAGTTCACGACCCACAGGTTGAGAACCATTGCTCTCTATAAATGCACATTTATATATGCATGCTCATCGCTTGCTACTTTAACTTATGGTTCCATGTTCTTGTACAGTGTCATTTTCAGGTCTCAGTGCCTATGGTTGGGTTTTAACATAATGACTTCCATTTATTTCCTTTTGTAAGTCATTTAGTTTGTCCCCCCCTATTATAAATGACTCTACAATTAACATCCCCATGAAAAACTCTCTGGGTTCATGTTTGATTATTTCTTAAGGCTGGGTCCCAGAGGATGACTGTCTAGTGGGGCAGCACTCTCATGACCAGCATGGATTTTGAGGCTCGCTTCCAGATTTTACCATACACTGGTTTGTATGCTCAGGCAAATATGTACCTCAGCTTCTTCATGTGACAACTGAGGTTAATTAAAATACTAAATTTACAGGATTACTGTGAAGATTAAACCAGCTCACACATGCAAAGCATTAGGAGTGGTGTATGGGGCATATTTTGTATGTCCATCAGCTCAAGATAATTGTTACTGGCATTTTTCTTTCTTCTAGCAAGTAAAAGTCAAACTGTGGGGGCCTAAGGTTATATGGGAAGCCCTGGGTGTTGTAAGCATTTAAAACATTGTCTCCATAGAAAGCCCTGGAGTCTGCCTTCTGAACGTTCATTATTGAGTGCACCCCGGTCGCCGCGCTTCAGCTGCCCACCGGAGGGTGCCACGAGTCAGAATCCGTCCGACGGTCACTGGCTTTCTCCGGCTGCGTCTAGTTGTGACTTTCTGAGATTAGATGCCAATTTTCCCTCCAGGAGGCTTCCACCAGCGATGTTCCGAGTCCGTTTCCCTGTGTCTTCACTAAGATTGCCGTCTTTCCACTTCCGTGACACAGTCCTGTGGACTCTACCAATGGCGGTGTGTTGGTTGGGAGCTGTGCGATGAAGTCCCCCGACCCGGATGCACAGTGCCACAGCTGTTCTGTCAGTGTTCTCCATGAAGACCTGTACTGCTGTACCTTTTAATGCACCTTGTTTTGCAGATTTAAACTTTTTCCCCTTTTCATATTGCAACTCTGAGAGGAGTAGCCCTAAAAAAGAATCATTCTTCAATGTGATATCTGGTTAATGAGGTGTAACTCATTGTTCCTTCAGAAATATATTGATATTTATAAGTCTCTTTTAAAACATGATTATATTATTATTTTAATTAGATACTTTTATTGGGGGCTTTTACACCTCTTGTCACAATCCATATATTCTTCCAGTGTGTCAAGCACATTTTCACATATGCCGCCATTATCATTTCAAAATATTCTCTTCCCACTTGAGCCTCTGATATCAGCTGCCCACTTTTTCCTCCTTCCTTCCTGCCTGCCCCCCCCCCCTTCACGAACCCTTGGTAAATTATAGATTATTATTTTTGTATCTTTTCATTAGTTTTATATGTTAGAAAAAAAATCCTGAAATGTATGTATGAGGTTCACTTGAATGTTCTAGTCTCTTGATAGAGAAACAACTCCCTCAAAAATGAAAGTGGGTTTTATTAATGTTTCACTAGAGGGCACTGTGACTCTTCAAGTGTTCAGCTTGGACTGTTGGAAAAATTCTAAGGTTGTTTCTTTATTTATTTAACTTTGATAGCTCTCTTTTGTTGCTATAGAGAAGAGGATACTTCAATGTGATGAGTCTGAAAGGTGCATCAGAGGGAACGAAGTGCCTGAGCTGATCTGGAGGTAACCCTTCTTCTGTGACAGGGAGAACCCAAGTTTCAGGAACTTCTCAAAGTGGTGTATTTGACTCTCCTTTCAAAGAAAGACAACCTTCTGGACTTGGGCACTTCACTCTTTTGTCACTCTGGAACATTTTATATTATAGTGAACCTGTGAGCATTAAACGGGGTCAACACATGGCAGTAGACAATATTTAAGAAACGTGCATTTGCACTGTGATGATTTTAAAGTACTGTTAGCCATTATGAAACTGACCTTTCACCCCCTACAAAGTGACTTTGACCTTTTGTGAATACTTTTAGAGTTTTCCTGAAGTAGTTTCAGAGACGACCTCATTTCTAATTTTTTACACAGTGTCCCTCTGCTTAAGAGAAACCTCCTGTTGGCACCGTGCTGACATTTCCTGCTTGAACTGTAGGGCTGGCGATTCAATGAATAGACTTGATTCAGCCTCTTGTTTCATTCTTCAAAATATTCATCCTAAAAACTACAAGAAGTGTTTTTGTCAGCTATTTAATGTACAATTTTCTATTTATATAACATAAAACCAAGGCATCTATATGGGATGGTTGCTGCTGTGTTTAATTTGATAAACTTGCAATTATTAGGAGTTCATGGGGGGTGGAGAAAGGGGAAGGGGAAATATGGGGAGTTGGAATTTTAAAAAATTAAGAACTAGAAGAAAGAGGGAAAGAGAAGCTTATGCTGGGGGGGTGTTCAAGTAAAATTGTAGATGAATGTGCTAACATGTGTACAAGCATGCTTAATATGAACAATGTATTGAATTTTATTTTGTATATATTGCTATCTTGTAGCAGTTGGTACAAATGATTCACAAATCATTAAGCTTGAGTTTGTCCTGACCTTATTAATCAAACTTGGTCTAGATAAGGAGTCTGTAATACCAGGTCTGTGATACCAAGTTCTTTCCCCGCTGCAGAAAAAAAAAACAACTCAAACTTTTACTTCTGTTTCTATCTAGACAACCAATCTATTAAAATCTTAGAACAATATGTAGCCCAAACTGAGTGATTTCCAGTGCTTCGTAACCAAGCATATTTCTTTAAGCATTTACCCGCTCTATCCCCTATCCATTCCTGCCCTTTCAATTCAGAAGCTTATTTCTCCATTTCTTTCCTTCTCTCCCCCTCCCATTTCTATTTTTCCCATCAGTAAGTAAGAGGCTGCAGAGCAGTCTATCTCCAATAGTCTAAATGCTCATTGTTGTACTTCTCGAGTGACGTTTCCTAAACCCTTATAATATCCTGTATGAATATTCCTTAGGTTAAAGTCACATTGGTATGTATGGTTCATTCCTGTGTCAGTAAGATAGAACACTTTAAATAGCATTGCCATATCTCTTCTTCCTCCACTGTCACTGTCACTGTATGCTATTAGGAAAGAGAGAGAAATAGCACCAAGTGAGGGGATGACTTTCATGTCTCTTGGGCTGGGTAATATGACATTTACCCAGTAATATAAGTGGCTAACTATTGATGCAGGTTGTTAATGACCTTTCCTCAAATCCTCACCCTTTGCAGTTCTTCATAGAGTCCAGATTTTTGGATTATTTGATCAGCATAAAAATTGAATACGTATGTTGAAAGAATATAATTGCTTCACATCTTTCTTGATTTTATATCACATAGTGATAGAGTTTTAGTAGTTAAGTTTTCAAAAGTAGATTGTCTTAGTCTGTAAGTTCTGCTGAAATCTAAATGTCATGAATGGACCTGCTGGTATTTGAAATGCCAGTGGCTTAACTTTCAGCACTGCAGCAAACAGAGTATTTTGGAATTCCATGTCCCATAACCTTCTCAGCTAACCTTTCTGCCTTCAATTTAACTGGCTCAGTAGATTCTCCTGGAAGCTACTGTTTTAATTGGACCTAATATTTTTAAAAATATAGATTTTATTGGGGGCTCTTACAGCTCTTACAACATTCAATACATTGTTCATATTAAGCATACTTGTACACATGTTAGCACATTCATCTACAAACAATTTTACTTGAACCCCCCCAGCATAAGCTTCTCTTTCCCTCTTTCTTCTAGCTCTTTATTTTTTTAAATTCCAACTCCCCATATTTCCCCTTCCCCTTTCTGCCCCCATGAACTCCTAATAATTTATAAATTGTTATTACCTCTTCATATTGTACACTATCCAATGTGTCACCTCACAACCCCCCTCACCCCCGGTTGTCTGCACCCCAGAGAGGAGGTCACATGTAGATCCCAGAAATTAGCTCCCCCTTTCTATTCCATCCTCCCTCCACCCTTCCAGTGTCACCACTCCCACAAATCTTAAGGGATTATCTATCCTAAATCGCCACGTTTCCGACTCCAATGTACATTCCTTGGTATAGTGAATCTGTCTGGCAGAATTGGGATAATGATAGTCTATGGGAGGAAGCATTTGAGAACCAGAGAAAAGTTGCACATTTCATTGTTACTACACCGTACCTAGATTGGTTCATCTCCTCGCTGCAACCCCTCTGTAAGAGGATGTCGTTTCACTTATTGATGGGCTTTGGGTCCCCAATCTGAACTCCCCCTCATTTATAATGATATAATTTTTAGGTCTTTGATGCTTGATACCAGATCCCTTTGACACCTCGTGGTCACACAGACTGTTGTGCTTCTTCCATGTGGGCTTGCTTCTTAGTTAGATGGCTGCTTGTTTACTCAAGTCTTTAAGACCCCAAATGCACATCTTTTGACAGCCGGTTACCATCAACTTTCTTCACACATTTGCTTATGCATATATTTGTCATTAGCAATCATATCAGGAAAGTGAGGATATGTGTTAGTCTGGGTAGACTAGAGAAACAAATACATAGATATGTATATAGATAAAAGGGTACAGTTTATCTACAAGAGGAATGGGACATTGAGAAAGCACCCCAACCCAGTCCAGTTCAAAGAAACAAGTCCAATATTAGCCCATATGCCCAATATCAGTCTATAAAGTCTCCTTCTGACTCACAAAGTCACAGGCCAGTGGGTGCAGAGTCCCAGTTCTGGCAGGAGTCTCCCCATGGCCCCTTGCTTCCAGGGCTTAGGATCCATCAACAGCATCCAGTGGTGGTAGAAGCAACTCAGCCTGGCAGGGGTCTCCACGTAGCTTCTCCAGCTTCTGAGGTCTGATTCCATCAGAGTAAGGCCCTGTGGCTACTCCTCTGGCTCCTCCAGTTCCTGGGACACTGCCATCTTGTCTAGTCCGTAGTCTGTTGTGTCTAAGACTAACTCCCAACAACTGGGGAGATAACTCATCTTCATGAGGGAAATATCGCGAGATTTCCCAGAAGTCTCAGGAGAAAGGTATGCCCACACGGAGGCATCATTGGCTACTCAATGGCTATGTCCAGATTAATAGGTTAGACTCTACCCCTACATCTCAATCATGAAATTAACATAAGCACATGACCACCACAGCATATAATGTTATGATTATTAATTCTTGAAATCTGATAATTGATCCTTTTGGCATCTCTTGGTCCCATAAGCTAGTTTACTTCTTCGCTGTGGGCTTTGTTGCTTCTGAGCTGAATGGACGCTTGTCTACTTTCCAGCCATTAAGACCCCAGATGCTACATGTTTTGATAGCTGGGCACCATCAGCTTTCTTCACCACATTTGCTTATGCACACATTTGCTTTCTGTGATCGTGTCAGGGAGGTGCGCATCATGGAATGCCAATTTAAAAGAAAAAAATGTTCTTGCACTGAGGAAGTACCTGATGGAGGTCCAATGCCCATCTGCTGCCCTAATTCTAAGCCTATAAGTATATGCATATTGATCTATTTCCCCATTGTCATATGATAATATGCACCTATGTACATGCCTGTATTAACCTCAATAAATGCCCCTTACTCCCCAGTTCTTCTCTCTTTCCTTATACCTCCTCATGTTCCACCATCACATTCAATCTCCATTTGGGTTTCAATACTTTCTCTCTGTCACATTAGTCTTAATCAATCCCTATCAGACCTCCCACACTCACCCCACCACCGATCCTGGACCACATGCTACTCCCCCCTCTCTAGATCAGCCAACAGCCTCCACCCCTACATCCACCCTGGTACCATCAGTCCTATCGTCCCCACCCCCAGACCGCCCATCCAGCCTACCCCATCTAGATAGACCTGTAGAGAAAATAACATGCTCAAAAAAAGGGCATCCTATCATGAAGCAACTGAAGAAAGAAAAACAATGAAAACATCAACAACCCCCCCCCCGCAATATCCAACATGGATCTAATATTTAAAGGCGTTATAAGGAGATTGACAGAGTATTATGGCGAGAACTTGTCTCCAATTATCCAATGATAGCAGAGATATGTTTGCACACAGTTTGTTTGGAACTTTTTTATGGCCTCTTGTCTATGACACCATGGCATTCTGGGGGGATAGTGTTTGATATCATCACAAGCAGGTCCTCTGGAGAAAGATAGGGCTTTCTGCTCAGCTGAGCAGTTGCAGTTACACCCCCCTCAGAAACCCATGAGTAGCAATGCACCACCCTTGCCTCGATAGCAGTGAGATATGGCACTATAGCTCTGGAACCAGGTACACTCAGGCTTTCACGTGCTCTCTTGGCCAAAGTAAGGTTGGCTACATTTTTCTTGGGAATCCAGAACACAACATATCTTGTCAAGAGCATTTGAGAATGTGCAAGCTTTCAATGTTTTTCATATTTTCTTCCTTGTTCTTCAAAAGTATAATGGAGATGGGATTGTAACATTAGAAAATACGTGATAAGGATTGAATATCAAACTTCTATTTTTAATCTTGCTGAAATTAATGTATACCCCACAGCCATTTCAGCAGTACAGTTCCGGAGAAAGGAAGAGGAAGTGCTGCTTTGGGAAGAGGAAGATAGATGTAGGAGCAGTCAAATAGAGGCTACGTCAACACAAAACCAGGCGAGGGCTGAGGGAGTGAATGAGCAGGCATGCAGGGGCCTTGTCTGGCAGTTTGCCATACTGTGCTGTGGCTGTGATGCTGGAAGCTATGTCACCTGTCTTTCACATACGAACAAGGTTGCCTTTGGTGGACAGGTTTCAGTGGCGCTTCTAGACTAAGAAAGTCTAGGGAGAAGGAAGAGGCTATCCACTTCTGAAAAAGTAGCCAGCTGACAAACTGTCTGATACAGTCCCATGGAGTTCTTCAGGTGGAAAGACATTCAATATGTGATGGGGAAAGAGCTGACTCATAGAGTCAATCTTAATGATGTCAGTGAAGCTCATGAGCCATGACACAAAATGAGAAAAAAAGAGCTGCAAACATAGACTAATCATCAGAACATACATGTACAAAGTATGAATCTAGGAAAATTAGAAGTCATAAAAATGAAATGGAACCCCTAAACATCAATATCTTAGACATCAGTGAATTGAAATGGACCATATGGGCATTTTGAGTCAGACGGACATAAGGTTTACTATGTTAGGCATGACAAGTTGCAAAGTAAGGTTGCATAAGTAGAAATAACATTTCAACATCTGTCTTGAAGGAAAATGCTGTCATTGTAGGATAATATTCACAAACCACAAGGAAAATGAGTTAATAGACCATTATTCAAATTTATGTATCCATCTCTATAGGCAAATATGAAGAAATTAAAGAATTCTCCCAACTTTTGCAATTTGAAGCCAATACATGGATTGATAGTAAATAATTATTGGGATGAAAAAGTTGGAAATAAAGTAAGAATCAGCAGTTGCACAATATTTCCTTGGTGATAAAAATTACGTGGGAGATCACAGAGTAGAATTTTGTAAGACCAATGACTTATACATTGCAAATACCTTTTACTCAACAACATAGCTGATGGTGACTGTACTTGTGGACCTCATCAGATGAAATACACAGGAATCAAACTGGCTATATTTGTGAAAATACATTATGGAGAATTTCATATCACCATCCAGAATGAGGTGAAGCGGCATACTATTCACAGAGTTCAGTTGCTAATAAGCATTTTGGTCAACATACAATGTTAAGTATAACCCACTTGAATTTGTCGGCCATCTCAAGAACAAATATGACATTCAACCCCACCAAAGACAGTATGACTTTTGGGATGTTATCAAGACACCAAAAGGTCATCAAAAAAAAAAAAAACAGCAAGGAACAGAAAGATCAAAGTGGATTTCAGAAGAAACTCTGAAACTTGTTCAGAACATACACACACAAGTGACTATAAAAAAACCACAAAGCAACAGAGATGAACAGAAAATTTCAGGGGATGGCTTGAAAAGACACAGTAAAATACTGGTATATATTTAAAAAATGCTGTTTTGACATAGAGTTCACATGTCTTGTGATTCAATTGTTCAATCATATTAATAAGAACTTTACAATCATCTCCATAATCAATTTTAGAACATTTACTTCTTTCTTGTTTCATTACCATCAGTTCCCTGTCTCCCCACAATATCTCCTGCCATACCCCTGAGTAAACCATCAAAGCAGTCTTGTGTCTATAGTTCTGCCCACGTGAATTTCATATACTGGTAACATATGAAAGAAAATACATGGAAAAATGAAGAACAAACAAACAAACAAACAAAACAAAACCCACTACACTCTGCATGATAGCAAGGCTATTCACATCCCTGGTCTGTGGTCACAGGGAATTCACTGAAGGCTTAATGCAGGTGTGGAGCCTGCAAATGGATTCTGGGTTCCCACTGTCATGTAAAGCCTTCAACTAACCAGGTGTTCACATTTAAGCTCTGATATCATTCCCACCTTTGGGTTTGGATTTTATCATTCACAATCTTTGAGTCACACAGGCGGGTCCATGTGGGCGCCATTGATGCGGCACTCAGATGGCTGCTTGTTCAAAGACAGGTTTTTGGACTCCAAACATGATTCTCTATAGTTGCTGTGCACCGTTGAGTTTCCTTGTGGAATAAAGATTCTTCTGATCAAAGACCATTTAAAAATCATTTTATTGGGGGTTCTTACAGCTCTTACAATATTTCATATATCAATTGTATCAAGCATATGTGACATTCATCATTGCCAAAACATTTTCTACTTGGTATAAGCTCCTCTTTTTACTCCTCCCTCTCCCACTGTTCTTTCCTCATGGATCCTTGATCAATTTTATGATGCAATTATAATTTCACCTATTACACTGTCCATTGACTCCCTTCACCCACATTTCTCTTATTTATCCCCTTTGGGGGGGTTATATATCCAACATTGCGATGAGTTCCCCCTTTCACCTCCTTCCCCCTCCCTGACTACCCCCCTACCCTCATAATATTGCTACACTTACTACTGAATTCCATCTGCAGAGAGCTCTTATCTGTACCACTGTATATTCTCCAGTAGAGCCATATTTGTAAGGTAGAACTGGATCATGGTAGTGGGGTGGGAGATGGGGAGGAGAAAGCAGTCAGGAACTAGAAGAATTATGTGTGTTTCTTTGGTGTTATACTGCACCTTGGTTGAACCATCCTTTTAACCCTTGTGTTTATCCAATTGTCTACAGACCAGCTTTGACTCGAAAACCATTCTTATCTCCTCAGAATACTGGCTGATAGAAAGGGCAATTTAGAAATTGGTTATCTGAAATGGGGGGAAATAAGTGCATGATATTTTATCACAAGATTTCATAGGTGTGGTTAGTTTTTAAGTTTCTCTACTGAATAGTTCTCTCTTTTCCTGATGCATCTGCGAAAGAGAGCGTGGAAGCATAAGTTGATTAAATTATCTTATAATAAGACGCTCAAAGACCAAAAAGGAATGTGCTAGGCAGGATTCTCTAGAGAAACAAAACCAGGATATATATATATATATATATATATACACATATATACACACACACACATATATACACACATATAATTTTATTTTTATAAAAATATATATTTACACAGCATGAAGGAATATAATTGCTAACTAGTCCACACAGCAGTACAGAGGGATCAATTAAACTCATTTCCATGGAGCAGATAATATACTGGAAGAGTTTCAACTCAGAGGGCCTCCGGGTCCAAGGTCAAGGACGCAAACCCTGAGTCTTCCACTAGGCAATGCAGGCCGAGTTCATCCACAGGCAACAAACAGGAAGGCGGGTCATCAACAGTCAGAAGGTCAAGGAGCATAGCGAACCAGGTCCAGATGGTCTAGCAGTCTTCTGTTTCTTCTCATACCATGTAGTTTCAGCCTTAAGTCCAAGGGCTACAGGGGCGTTTGAGGCAGAGCCTAGTTCCCTTAGTAAAGTTTTCCACATCAAGTGCTCCTGATATTGGGCCTATGAAGGATGTTGTGTGCCTTCCCAGTAGTCTATAGCAAATGGTCTGGTCACCAGAGGCTGGATAGAAACCGGGTCTAAAGTATTTATTAGGAATATAGTACCAGACATAGTCTTCCCTAGGGTTCTATATAAGTATTGTTGAGTTCTTTTCCCATCGGGAGGCTGGTTCGCCTTGTTTTCCTACCAAGAGCAATGCAGTAGTGGGTGTCTTGCACTCAAACAGCCATGCTGCAAAGAAGATACCCCCGCCTCTACCCCTAGTCCCATTTCATGTAGGGTGCCTAGACCCAAAGAAGGGAGTGAGAGATGCTTTGTACATGGACGTCTGGTAGTTGTGGAATCAGCGAGGAACCTACTCTGTAAGAAGGAGCATCTGGAGTAATCTACTGCCTATTAGCTCTCTGTTGATGTCCTAAAGTGGGTTCCCAAGGAGAAAGACCGAGGTCAGATACATACAGCCTCAAATGACGCCTGTGGGCCCTGCCTACCACCGGTTACCATCTGTTATGCCAGAAAGAAGAAAACTTATTACTTCAGACACAACAACTTCCTTGAAGTAACCAGAAAGTTGTTTCATTCCTGGAGGAAAGGCTAACTTCCCACAGTAGATCAACTATAGAATACAAAGGAACCATACTTGTCGCCAAACATTTATGTGTGCTTTTTCAGACCCCCAAGACACTTGCATTGAAGAAAAAAGTAAACAGAAAAACCCAAACTAAATCAAACCAACCAGCCAACTAACCAACCCCCAAACAACACCCCCCGCCCCCAATCTTACCTTTTTCTGTGAATAAAATCCTTTCTTTACTATGTGGTGCAGTTTCCTCTAGGAAGGAACATATCACAAAATCGAGTTATGCTGTACATACAATCTCCTGCTGCATTGGTTATGCTTCCTTTTGAATACTTTCCGGATTCTTCACACAGCCAACGACTCACACTTGACTGCACACTTCACCTTCCTCACTCTTTTCAAATGCTTCCCCTGGCCCATCCCTGTCACACCTGCCAGCCTTAGACCTCCCGTGAGTGCGTGAGCTTGCTGGTGTCATCAAAAGCTCTTTTAGTGATGAAACCACTGATGAGTACTTGGAGACCCTGTTGTCTTAAATATATCCTGCTCCTTTTAGGAACAGGTTTTTATCCAGCACTTCAATTCGAATTAGGAAGCAATGGAGAGAGGGGCCTATATCATTTCATATATAAAGAATAATTTTGGAGAAATAACTAATGTGAGGAGGCTTGCCAGAAAAAATTCCATCACCAATTGTGTTCTGCAACCTTTTGGCCAAGTCATAAAGAAATGTTCTGCAGAGAAAGGAGGGCGGGTGACTCGGTTGAGATCAAACCATCGAGATCACAGAAAATGCCCACAGCTGTTGGAACATGCTCAAGTGACAATGGCTCTTTCCCCACCTACCTACAGAAGGCAGTGGTTTTTGAAAGTGAAAAGTTTATTATTACTGTGTTTTTGGAAAATCTGGGTTTATTTTCATTTTCTCTCTTTCACTTAAGGCACTTGCCACTTTACCCTCTTTAACTATGATTGACACATATGTCCATGGATGCTATTTTAAATTTTGGAGTGACTGTTACCACAGTAGTCTTATTTTCTACCTTGGTCTGAAATTAGATGAGAAAATGAGTGCTGAATGAATGCTAATTTTAGCAAAAACGATCTAAAGAAGAGCTACAGTTGTTTTTATATTCTAAAACTTAAACCTATAATGTTTTAGGTTTATTTAAATAACTAAGGGATGTAAAAAGATTTTGAAATTTCTTCTTAAAGATTTAAGAAGGCACTGGCCAGGGAAGTAAATTGCTTTCCCTTCCCTCAACTTAGAGTATACACTCTCCCCTGTACTATTGACAAATTTCTCTAAAATGAGAGGAAATAATTTTGAGTTTGAAATCTCACCCAGTGCTAAATTCCTGGGGCTCTATGAAGATGGAAAGATAAATTTAAAGTAACTAGAAGGAAAGGTGGTTGTTGGAGATATTATTTTAAGCTTAGGCATATTATTATTGTCTTTTTGCTTTACCAGCAGAAGAGGTGCTTATTGTCAATTCTATCATGTTTAGTTATAGTATGCAGAATTATGCTCAGTCTGGGTCTTCACATGGCAAATTGCATTCTGGAGGTCAGTTTTTGGAGCCATGTTACCAGGCTTTGTTCAGGGGGAGAAAATGATTTTACTGCAATTAGGGGGAACTCAGAGCCGTGGTACCCAGGCTGTGAGCAATGGAGACAAAGAATGGGAAGAGAATGAATTCAGTTTAGGCTTAGCAGGATCTTAGGATAAATAGCCTTGGTTATGTTCCATTGAAGTTTTATCTATTAGGGGAACAGCACATGCATTTTACCAGCACTACACATCATTGCTAAAAGAGTAGGCTTTCTTTGCCACCCAACACACCTGAAATAAAAGTATGCTTGGTTTAGAAGTTTTCCCATACAAAGAAATAACCTTCACTTTATGATGTTGATGTTGGCTGGGTTGTAACAAGAAATTGGAGAGAGAGAGAGAGAGAGAGAGAGAGAGAGAGAGAGAGAGAGAGAGAGAGAGAGAGAAGAGGCTTTTATATATGTAAAACCAAAAATGGTCACAGGATCATATTTATTTTGTAAACTAAATGGGCTCTATGTAGTCCATTTGTATATCATAATAATGTGAGAAAAGAAGTTACAGTTTAAAGTAGCATTCACTCTGACTTCAGCACAACCCCCTTTCTGTGAATCTGTTGGGTTTCTGTGCATGTATTTTAACAGACTTGTTTGGCTGCACAATTCCGTGCTTTGGCTTCAGAAGAACATTGCGTTGCATCTTTGGAGATTTCCTGTCAACTCTGTAGTTAAAGGAAATGTCCTCAAAAGTTTGCTGCCTGGAGCTGGGCTTTGCCTCCTGCTATTTCCCACATTAACCCTGCTGGTTGACGGAGCTGACAGTAAAACATCAAATTGCTGCAAATTGTAAGGAAAAGGAAGTCACCAGGAGGTCTATGCAGGTTTGTCGTACTTTTGTCTGAGGGAGAATGATGCAAATTTTATTATTATTTTATGATTTTTGAGACACTCTTCGACTTTGTGCAGAGCACGGACATCAGCAGCAGCATTGTGGGCAGATCGAGGAATAACCTATACATAGTGATCATGATACTGTTAAGATGAGGGGAAAATAAATCTCAGAAAGCCGTTGTATTTGGGGAACATAGCTTTTGAAGAGCACGTGGCTGTTAGGGATTAATCAATTAGCAATGTAAATAGAAAGAAAGCATTTGGAAGGCCTTAACATTCATCAGTGTCACAGTTTCTAAGTTTTCCTACTGGACGCACTGCCCACCTTCTAGCACTAATCTGTCACATGTCTCAGTTATTTGTCATCAAGTATCTTAAAGTGTCTTTACAAACAACAAAAAGAATGAACAGAGGCTCCTTTGTATTATAGGTAATATTGTTTTTTCCTTATAGCTTCCTTTCCTTTACATACCTTTACTAAATTTCTTGGTTTGAGATAGATATTATAAATAAATTATAAAAATATTATAAATAACAAATACAATCCTTTGCTAACCAGGAGCTACAAAAAGTAGGAAAAATATTTGGTTTTCTCAGACAGTTTTGCTGAAGCCGCTTTCTTTGCCTGGACTTCAACGTGTTGCTTGTCCTGTTTTTACCCTATCATCTTCACTGACAGGTCTCTCGCCGTGGTCTAAAAAGTGTACCTGTGCACTCAGAACTCCCTGGTGGACATTTGTAGCCGAGCTTTGACACCTCAATCCTTTATACGTACAGGCAGAATTCTCCTTCCACTTTTTGCACACATATTTCATTTACTCACTCATTCACGAGGGCCAGGTATGTAACATGTCAAAACTGACTATATCTATTTCTTTTTATAAACAAATATTTTTTATCTCCAAATAACAAAAGAAGGAACATTGGGCTAATTCCTTTTCTCATTCTTTTCGTGGTTGGATTTTTCTCTTTGCCCTTTTTCTTTTTCCTGACCCTTCCTGTCTTTATTATTATTATCTTTTTAAAAAAATGAGCAGCTCATCAATAAAGGGATTTCTTTGTGATTGTCTTCTTAGACTGTAAGTATATTGTGAATAATAAAGGTACTTTTTCCCTCTGACATGCAGTGGTTGGATCAACCAGCTATCTGAATTTGAATTTTATATGACTCTTAATGAAGTGACTCACTTAATTCAATTTGATCTGCTAGTAACAGAACATATAAAGGCACTTAGATATAAAACCTGAACTCCAGTATAGTGAAATTAGCTCTCTTAGTTATGTGGACACTGAGAGGGGATTTGGCATGAGGGACCCTCGGACTTGGATTTAAGTTCAGAAGAAAGATTTTATTGAGGTCTTCTGGGTGCCAGACATGCGAGTTAGGGTCTGCATGTGCACAGACAGGGCACTTTGGGATCTCGAGGGGATTTTCTAGCCAGAGGTGATTGTGGCCCGGAGTGCGGTCAGGGGAGTAAAGTGCGTGGGGCAGGAGATGCATGCTGTTTTTTTGCTAAAAATTGCCACACTGGGATGGCTCTGTGAGCAGGTGCATTGTCATGGTAGCAACATCAGTCCCCTGTCTGCCACAAATAAAGCCTTTCCCCCCTCCATGCACATTTAGGCAGTCTTCTCAGAATCTCTAAATAGAAAGCTCAATGAACAGTTTGACCTGGTGGAACAAACTCCAAATGCACTCTCCCCCACACATCAGAAAAGCAAATGAGCACCCTCTCAAGCTTACATTTCACTTGATGAGTGTGTGTGTGTGTGTGTGTGTGTGTGTGTGTGTGTCTTGACTGATATTTGCTTTTGGGGTTGTAAGAATAGCACCGTGTCTTGCCACCTTGGAAAAAAAGTCTGGGTCACTTCTGAGATGTTCTTTCAGAAGGTGGTATGTTTTCACTTGAAGCTCTTTATCCCGGTTTGTCAGACTCTGGGGCCTAAAATTTGCAGCAACTCTTCTCATTCTCAAATCTTCCATTAGAATTAGTTGAACCAAGCTCCATGGTCCAACTCCAATCATTACCATAATCAATTTTAAAACATCTTCATCTTCCTTAGTTTTTTCACTGTAATTTGTGTAATTATTTTTTGATTGTGGTAAAAACATACACAAGAAAACATTCTCCAATTCAACAACTTCTACATGTGTAATTCACTGCCATTGGTTATACTTCTTCTGTTGTACAACCATTATTGATATTGTTTTTCAAATTGTTTTACCAATATTAACAAATTCAGGCTCTCTGAGCAAAATCTCTTACTCCACCATAATCAAAGGTCAAGTGTGGTTTCTTCTTTTTTTAAAAAAAGTAGTTTTCTTGATTTAATATTCACATATCATACACTACTATAGCTAAATCATTTATAAAAAGAGTTGTATGCACATCATCAAAATTAGTTCAAAGCTCTCTACCCTTCCCATATTTGTTGTTTGCCCCTAACTCCTGTCCCTACCACTCTTGATAAACCATTGTATCAGTTATTATCTCTGTGAATCTGCTCCTGTGCTTCACAAACTGAGAAACTCAACAGAAACAATAAAAACAAAATGGAACATAAAGAAAATAGTAACAATTATATAAAGATAAAAAATGAGTTGGAAAGAAAGGACCACTAATAATACTTAAAACACCAGAGAAGAAATTCCTGTGATAGCACAAGTGAGAAATACTCGAGGCTAGAAGAAATTTAGGTTAAGAGAGCTGATAGCTGGACTCCATATGCTTTTCACCACACTTTGCTGTTGAGGCTTTATCCTCAGTGATCTCTCCATGAAGGCAAATCTCAAGCAGGACCATGTTATTAGAACTAACTGTTCTTAGATTGGGGCTAAAATTATGTGGAAGACCAGAATCCATATGTTTGTCCATGGGTTATGAAAGGTTCTATAATTTGATTAGTTTCTCTAGTAATGTTATGACAAAAACAAGAACCAAGAAGAAAGAGAACAACAAAAACAAATAAACCCCCTCCCCCCGAAACAAAAACTAAAAGAAACAAAAAAGAAAAACATTGTCAACCATCCTTCTGGGGTATAGATGATTGCACTGCTAATATCAATAATTTATCCAATGGCATTGAATTTCAGCTACTAATGATATGAGGAGTTTATTGTAGTCCCACTGTGAGATGCAATCCATGACTTGCTGCTTTGTACAGATATATTTCTTAATTATTGAAGCTGTTTACATTGAACATGGTAGTTGATGTTAGGAGAAAAATTCCTTAATTATTTCTTAGAAGGGCAAATGATTGCTTCTCAGATTAAAACCTGTCATATTAATGCCAGGGGAGCACTGAGATACTAAATATATGGTGGTTCTGAGTCCTCCTTCATTGGACTTCTGCTAAGCCAGGGGCCCCTGTCATTTCCACAGTCTTGGGGTGGCCATGCTTTGCTTCCATTGCCATCAGAGTGTTTCAGTCCTCAATATAAAGGCAGAGATAATTTTGAGGTCAGGTCCAGTTCGTTAAGTCTGGCATCCATGTTTAGTCCTTCTTCTGTGACCCTTGAGGAAAGCCATGCTTCCTTTAAGGCCCATGTCTAAGATCATAATGGTGTCAAGTAATTTGTAACAATTTTTTAATAGCCTAAAAATCCTGTTCAGTGTTTCTTTATTCTACTCTACACAAAGGTTCATTAAAAACTTTTCCATTAACTTTGGATTCCAGACACATAACCCTACCCAACTATTCCTCTTGTAAAAGAAAAGCATGCATTCCACCCCTCTCTCTCTGTCTGTCTCTTATACACAAATACATACACACAGCACTGCACTAAACGTATCTTGTAATCTTATAATTCAGGAGGTATCCTTTCCTCTTGATCTCATTTCCTACCAACTTCTCTGGGACCTTGCTCTATGAGTTATTTCCTGACAGAATCCATGAGCATTAAAATACATAATAGATTTCTGCCATTTTATAAACAAGGATTCCCTGTCTCTCTCATGTTTTCCACATTCTCTTGTCCCTCTTATACTTCCTCGAAGTCAAATATCTTGAATGAGCTGCTCCATTTGCTTCTTGTCTCCACTTTCTGACTTCATATGCCTTCCTTCCCATCTCTTTTTGGTCAGCTTGCCATAGTGTGGTGGCTTGTGTGTTGCTGTGATAATGAACGTTGTATCACTGGTATTTCAAATGCCACTCAAAGTGTTACAGCTGTTAGTGGAGCTTCCAGACTAAGAAAAGACAAAGAAGAAGGACTTGCTAGGTTGCTAGCAAAGGGACTGGGGTGTCTATTATGCATACTCACAGGTTCGAGCTGGTTTTAACAAGTTTTTAATAGCCTAAAATCCTGTTCAGTTAAAACCAGGAAGTGGCAGTGTACACCTCTGTGGACAGTACGCCTGGATTGACCCAACTAGGTCAGGTGCATTTGATTCAACCAGTGGAGTCCACCAATATCTTCGACCATGCTTCTCAATGGGGGCCTTGAAAAGCGAGAAGTTTGCGCTGGTGCTTTCTCTCCCAGTGGCTCCGACACACATTTTCGCATGACTGGGAGTGGTCTAAGCCACGGTTCTGCTCATTTGTGCTGCTACTCTCCTCTATAAACTCACTTGGCTCACAAAACAGGTTTTGATGTGAATTCTTTCTCATGAGAAGTCAAGGACTGAGAGAGATTTAAAAGACTCAGCTCCCCACTTAGGAGAAATGGCACTTGTGCATTACTTAGAAACATTACCAGATACTGAGGGCCTGCTGATTGGAAGCATTATATTGTTGGAGACAGTGGCAGGGGATGGGTCTCTTGATTCAGTGTGCTAGTCTGGGTAAACTAGAGAAACAAATCCATAGACATGCATATGGATATAAGGAAACGGTTAATATACAAGAGGAATGGGACATTGACAAAGCATCCCAGCCCAGTCCAGTTCAAAGTCATAAGTCTGATATTAGCCCATATGCCTGATATTAAACTATAAGGTCTCCTTCCAACTCACGAAGTCACAGGTCAGTGGATGTAGAGACCCGGTGCCAGCAAGGTTCTCCCCATGGCTCTTCGCTTCCAGGGCTCAGGGTCCATCAACAGCATCCTGTGGTGGTAGAAGCAACTCAGTGCTGACAGGAATCTCCACGTAGCTTCTCCAGCTTCAGAGGTCTGGTTCCATCAGGGTAAGGCCGCGTGGCTTCTCTTCTGGCTCCTTCAGCTTCTCGGTTGCTGCCATCTTGTCTTGTCCATAGTTAATCGTCTCTGAGACCAACTCCTAAGAACTGGGGAGATAGTTTCCCATATCCACAAGGGAATTATGTCGAGATTTCCCAGAAGTCTCAGGAGAAAGCCAGACCCACATGGAGGCCTTATTAGCTACTCAATGGCTATCTTCAGATCAACAGGCTGGACTCCACCCCTACATCTCAATCATGAAATTGACATAAGCACATGACCGCCACCGTCAGTGAACACTGGAAATGTGTCTGAGGCGGTGCTGATTTCTTGGAGTACAGTCAATCATGGAGACATGAGGTGGGTAAAGCTGGGAGAGTGGAGCCTTTAGAACCTTCATCTGCTGATGAAGCAAGACTTAAGGTCAGGAGAAGCAGTTCCAAAAATTTTTTGAGTGATTAGAATTCAGAATGTATGAAGTTTGAATGTAGGAAAATTGGATGTTGTCCAAAAATGGAAAAGGATGCATAAAATTGATATTGTAGGTACTAGTGAGCTGCAGTGGGCTGGTATTGGCCATTTTGAGTAAGAAAATCTTAAGAATTACTATGCCGGGGATAATATAATCATGAGGATTGATGCGGAGTTCATTGATAAAAAATACCTTGCAAAGTCAATCATGAGGTACAATGCTATTTGTCTCTAAGGAAATCCAATTAATACAGTTATTATTTTCCTCATTTATGTGCCAACCACATGAGGAGCACTTCACTAGGAAATGGATCAAATATGCAATCAAGGTACAGTAATAATTGCTGGCAATTGGAATGCAAAAGTTGGAAACAGAAGAAGGAACAATAACTGGAAAATATGGGCTTGGTGATAGAGATAGCAGAATGTTGCAAAACCAACAAAATGTTCATAGGAAATACCTACCCCTTTTCAATAATAAAAGGGGTGACTTTATATAGGGACTTCCCCAAGAGAAATATACAGAAATAAATTAACTAAGTCTGTGGAAAGAGACAATTGAGAACTTCAATATCAGCAACAAAAACCAGGACAAGGCTTGACTGTGAAAAAGACCATAAATTGCTCATATGCAAGCTCAGAATAGGTTGAAGAAATTTATACACATCCATAAGAGCCCAGATATTACCTTGAGTCTATCCCTCCTGAATTTTTAGAACATGTCAAGAGCAGCTTTGATTCATTGAATGATAATAACTGAAGACCTGATGAGTTGTTGGAGGACACTTTGAACATCATGCAGGAAGAAAGCAAAAGGTCTTTTAAAAAGACAGGAAAGAAAGAAAAAAGACCAAAGTGTATATCAGAAGAGATTGCGAAAATGGTTTTTCATTGTAGAATAGAAAAAGCAAATGAAAGAAATGATGGAGTCAGAAAGCCGAAAAGAATTTCAAAGGGCAAGAGTAGACAAAGTTAAATATAATGAAATGTGCAAAGAAACCAGAAGAGCATGCTCAGCATGTCTGAAATGGAATAATCTAAAAAATTCAGTATTGCAATATTGAAATATTGTATGGACCAAATATTGAATGATTTCAGGAGGCATAAAAAGAAGATGGAAGAGTACATAGAGTCAATATAACAAAAAGAATTGGCTGACAATTCACTGTTTGGGGGTAGCATACAAGAAAGACCCAGTGGTGCTGAAGGAAGAAGTTTAAGCTGCACTGAAGGCATTGGCCAAGAACTGAGCTTTGGGAATTGATGGAATACTAATTGAAATGTTTCAATAAGCTAATGAAGCACTGGAAGCACTCAATTGTCTATGCCAGGAAACTTGGAAGAGAACTCTTTGGCCAACTGACTAGGACGTACATATTTGTACCAGCTCCATAGAAAAGTAACACAATAGAATGCTCAAATTATAAGACAACATCGGTGATGTTACATGCCAGTATTTTTTTTTCCTGAAGATTATCCAGTAATGGTTGTAACAGTGCATCAACTAGGAGTTGTCAGAGGTCCAGGCAGAAGAGGATGTGGAACAAGAGAATGCTGATGTCAGATGGATCTTGGCTCAATGCAGAGAAAACCAGAACTTGTTTACTTGTGTTTTATTGACTATTCCAGGCATTCAACTCTGTGGAGCTTAACAAATTAGGGACAATCTTGAGACAAGAGGGAATTCTGGAGTCCTTCATTGTGTACATGCTGAACTTATACATGGATTAAGAGGTTGCTATGTGAACAGAAGAAGGGGATACTGCAAAGTTTAAAATCAGAAAATGTGTGTGACAGGGTTATATACTCTTCCCATACTTGTTCAATTTGTATGCAGAGCAAAACATCACACATGCTGGATTATATGAAGAAGAATGTGGCATTAGGATCAAAGGGAGACTTGTTAACTAGTTGTGATATGCACATGATAAAACTTCATTTTCTGAAAATGAAGAGAACTTGAAGTAACTGCTGATGAAGATCAAGAATTTTAACTTTAAGTGGGTTACAACTCAGTATAAACAAGACCCAAATCCTCACAATTGATCCAATAGGTAACAGCATGATAAATGGACAAAAAGTGAAACCTGTCAAGGATTTTGCCTTGCTTGGATCCTAATTAACGTTCGTGGAAGCAGCAGTCAGGAGATCAAAAGACGCGTTGCATTAGGCAGATCCGCTGCAGACTTCTGAATAGCATTATTGAATAGCAAGGCTGTCACTCTGAGGGTTAAGATATGCCTATGGTTTCCACCTCCCCTGCCCCCCCCAGCCCACCAAGCCCTGAGAATATTCTAGCTCAGGCAGCCAAGACACAGAGGGGGTCGCAGGGCCAGCGCCGCCCCCCCTCACCAGACAGGATGATGTGTCCCTCAAGGTCACATAGTCCTAAGGGGGACAGCACTGGGACATGGTGTGAGAAATGTTCCTGATACGACTCCACTGCACAGAGGTGAAACACTTACAGCGTACAGTGGAGCAGCAAGCGAAGCCAAGCAAAGAACTCAACAACCAACGCCAAAGGTGGATTGTGGGGCCAGGGTGGGGCGCCCCAGTGGACTTGACTGGAAATACTCTTAAAGGTCAGCTGACAAATCTGGAGCCACTTGAAAGCTTTTCCGTTTTTGTTCTTGGTTTTTCTTTTTTCTTTCCTTCTTCCTTCCTTTCTTTTTGTCTTGTATTAGCTGATGTTGATTTATTTTTGTCTTCTTTTTTGTTATGTTTTGCTGTTTTGCTTTTGTGCATATTATTGCCTATGCATGTCTATCTGGACAAGATAGGTGGGATGAACAATCCAGAGGAGAGAACAATGGGACTGATGGTTCTGGGGGGACATGGGAGAGGAAGAGATGGGGGAAATGAGGGGGGGTACCAATAAACCTGGGGACAAAGAAAGAATAAGTGGTCTAAAATTAATAGTGAGAAGGGCATAGGATGCTTGGGGAGCTCGATCAGGGGCAATGTAACTGAGAGACATTACCAAAACCCAAATGAAGGTCAAATATGATAGTTGTATGGGAGAAAAGTAAAAGGAAAAAGAGAAAAGAACTGGGAGGAATATGGCAGGTATAGCGATCTAAACACAGGTATATGAATATATGTAAATATATTTATATACAATGACAGGGGAATATAGCTTTGTACATATATTTATTTATAAAGTATTATAGTAGTAGATTGACATTGGACCTCCACTCAAGTACTCCCTCAATGCAAGAACAATTTGTTCTACTAACATGGCACTCTGGGATGTTCACCTTCCTGGACACGATTGCTGAAGACAATATGGGTTCATAAGTAAATGTGGTGAAGAAACTGATGGTGTCCGACTATCAAAAGATATAGCATCTGGGGTCATAAAGGCTTAAAGATAAACAAGTGACCATCTAGATGAGAAGCAACAAAGCCCATATATAAGAAGCACACCAACCTGTGTCATGAGATGTTGATAGGATCAGATATTAGGCATAATAGATCCAGAATAAAACAAACAAAAAGCATATCAATGGGAATGAGGGGGAGGGCAAAGTGGAAACCCAAAGCCCATCAGTAATCACTTGGACACCCCCCTGTCAGAATGGCCACAAAGAAGAGTCAATCAGGATACAGTTTAGCACTGATGAAACATATTCTTCCTCTAGTTGTTTAATGCTTACTCCCTCCCAACTACCATGACCCCAATTTTATTTTACCAATCTGACTAGACCAGAACTTGTATACTAGTACAGATAAGAGCTTGAAACACAGGGAATTCAGGATAAATAAACCCTCAGACCAATAAGGGAATCCACAATACTAAGAGGGTAAAGATAGAATAGGGAGAGTAAAGGGAAACCGATCACAATGATCAACTTGTGCCCCCATCCCAGGGGAATGGACAGCAGAAAAGTGGGTGAAATGAGATACATGAAAATAAAAGGAATACTTTATAAATTTTCAAGGGGAGGGAGGGATGGTATGAGTGGGAGGGAGAAAAAGGTAGAGTTAATGCCAGGGGCTCAAGTAGAAAGAAAATGTTTTGAAAAAGATGATGGCAACACATGTAAAGATGTATTTGACAAAATGGATATATGAGCGGATTGTGATAAGAGCTATAAGAGCCCCCAATTAAAAAAAGATGTTTCTATGCAAGTCATATTCTCCATGGTCTCATATGGATATGAAAGTTTGTGAGTTAGGGTAGACTAGGGAATCCTTATCTAAATCTTAATCCTCATCTAAATTATTCTATTGATACAAATTATGAGATTAGGTTTCTGTCAGCATCAAGTCAGAGCCAGGCTTTCTGTCAGCCATGTTCACTTAGTAGCATCTCTGAGAAACTCAAACAGCATTTCACCTCCTGAATTCACAATATACATTAGTCACTTTCATTTTTGCCAATTCAAGTGGGAATAACCTAAGACAGAAACCAGAGAAAATAACCAAAACTTTAACTTCCCACATTCTTTCCAGAAAACAATCCAGTAGACTGCATGGGCATATCTGACCACTGACTAGCCAGAGAAGAAACACTATCTGAGGCAGAGGTTGAACAGACATCCACTCTCCATCTTTATGATTTGTTTCTGTAGTACCCCACTCCCAAGGTACTGTCATGTGTTAGTTAGGTAAGACTAGAGAAACAAATTCATGGACACTCATATGTGTATAAGAAAGAACTTTATATAGAAGAGCAATTGAATATTGAGAAAATATCCCAGCCCAGTCCAGATCAAGTCCACAAGTCCTATATTAGCCAATATGTCCAATACCAATCCATAATTACTCTTCAGACTCATGTAACACATGCAATTATGCCGAATGTAGGATGATTAGGCCAGTGGGTGGAAAGTCTTGTGGATCAAGCAGCAGTGTAAGCATCTCAATGCTGGCAGGGGTGTCTACGTGGCTTCTCCAGTTCAGGAGAAGCTCCATGTGTAGCTCCATGTGTCTTGTCAGCTGCAATGTCTCCCAGAAAATGAGCCTCTGTTTTGCCTCCAGCAAGCCATTTATCTCCTTAGTGCCTCAAACTGTGACCTGATTGAAAGGCTAAACTCCACCCTTCACTCTTAAGTCTCAAATTGACAACAGATTATGTAACTATCACAGTTGGATATTGAACCAAAAAGAGTCTATGCATTTGAATTGTAGTGCTGGAGAAGAACATTGAAAATATCCTGGATGTTAAAAGTATTCAATACTTGTCTGTAAGTTTATTGTACTGTGGTGGCTTGTGTGTTGCTGTGATGCTGGAAGCTCTGTCACTGGTATTTCAAATGCTAGAAATGTTACAAAGTAAACAACTTTTAGCAAAGTTTCTAGAACAGCAGTTCTCAACCTGTGGGTTGCAACCCATTTGTGGATTGAATGACCTTTTCATGAGGCTCGTCTGATTCATAACAGTAGTAAAATTACAGTAATAAGGTAGGAAGAAAAATAGTTTTATGGTTGGAGGGGTCACCAAAACATGAGGAACTGTATTAAAGGGTCGTGGTTGAAAATCACTCTCCTAGACTAAGAACAGGAAACAAACAAGGACTGGACTCCCATTTCAAAAGAAGGAGCCACCGAAAGCCTTATGCATAGCTTTGAAATATTGCCAAATACTGAATGCCTAAACAAAGAAAGCAGAACATTGTTGGAAATATTGACTGAGAATGGGCCCCTCAGGGCCAAGGGCACTAGAAATGTAAAGAGGATCTGGTTTCTTGGAGGGGTGTTGCGCATGGGGCCTGATTCCAGTGAAGTCTGTGGGAGTAGAGCCTTTGGGAGTTGCACAAATCTTATAATGATTGAAACTTGGAATGTGTGAAGTAAGAATTGAGGAAAATTGAAAAGGGCCAGAAATGAAATGGAATTAAAGATCAATATCCTAGGTATTAGTGACCTGAAATGTATTAGGATTGGCCATTTTGTGGATTGCAGTCCAACTCATTACCACTATGCCACTAGGGCTCCTTAATTGGCCATTTTGAATCAGAAAATCATATGGCTTATTATGTCAGCAGTAACACAGTCAAACAGGAGTGGTGTGGTATTCATTATCAGAAAGGATCCTGCTAACTATATCATGAAGAACAATGCTGTCTGTGATCAAATTGTATCTATCCAACTTCAAAAATATCCTGGTAATACAAATACTTATGCACCAACAACAAGGCTACAGATGAAGGAATTTAAGAAATCCACCAATGGCTTTAGTCAGAAATTGATCAAACATGCAATCAAGATGCATTGTTAGTTAATGATGATTGGGATGCAAAAGTTGGACACAAAGAAGGAACAGTAGGTGGGGAATATAGACTTGGTGATAGAAATGAAGCTGGAGACTGCATGATAGAATTTTGCAAAACCAAAGCCTTTTTCATAGCAAATAGCTTTTTTTTCAACAACACAAAAGGTAACTATACACATTCCCCAGACGGCATACATAGAAATCAAACCAATGACATCTGTGGGATGACATGAAGAAATTCAGTATCAGCAACTAAAACCAGATTAGGTGTCAACTGCAGAACAGACCATCAATTGCTCTTATGCAAGCTGAGAATAAAGCTGAACAAAATTAAAGAAAATTGCCTAAATATTACTTGTGCCACCTGAATTTCTAGAACATTTCAAGAGCAGATTTGACACTTTGAACACCAATGACAGAAGAACTCAGGAGTTTTTCTGAAATAAAAAATCATTAAAAGAACAGGAAGGAAAAATCAAAGTGAATGTCAGAAGAGACTCTGAAATTTACTTTTAATCATATAGTGGCTAAAGTGAATTGAAGAAATGATGGAATCAAAGAGCTAAGTGGAAAATTTTAAAGGACAGAGAAGATAAAGCCAAATACTATAATGAAATGTACATAGTCCTGGAATTAAAAAAAAGACAATTAAAAGTGAAGCACATGCTCAGTGTATCTGAAACTGAAAGATCTGAAGAAAAAAAATCAAGCCTTGATTTGGAATTTTGAAATATTCTATAGGCAAAATATCAAATGATGCATCAAGAGAGGCTGGAAAGAATATGTGGAGTCATTGTACCAAGGAGAACTAGTCAACAGTGCACCATTTCTGTAGTTATCAATGGAACAAGATCCAATGTTGCTGAAGGAAAAAGCTCAAACTGCTCTGAGTGCATTAGTCAAAAATCAAGGCTCAAGAAATTGGTGGAATACTCATAGAAATATTTCAGCAAGCTTAAGAAGCCCTGGAAGCACTCACTGGTCTATGCTAGAAAATTTAAAGACAGCTCCTTTGCCAACTCACTGAAAAAAATTCATATTTGTAGCTATTCCAAAGAAAGGTGACCCAACATAATGTTAAAACTGTAGAACAATGTTATTGATATCATGCACAAGTAAAATTTTGCTGAACTGATCACTCAACATTGATTTCAGCAATATATTGACAGGTTGCCAGAAGTGCAGAACAGATTCCAGAGAGAATGGGGAACAAGGGATATCATTGCTGATGTCAAATAGATCTCAGAGAATACTACAGAGATGTTTACTGGCATTTCATTGACTATACAAAGGCATTTGATTTTGTGGGCTCTATTAAACTGCGGGTAACTTTGAGAAGAATGTGAATTCCAGAACACTTCATTGTACTTCTTTGGAATTGGACAGGGATCAAGAGCCAGTTCTGAGAACAAAACAAGGGAATACTGTCTGGTTTAAAATCAGGAAATACGTGCATCAGGTTTGTATCCTCTCACCATACTACTTCCATCCTTGTGTGAGTAAATCATCAGAGAAGGTAGCTTACTGAAGAAGAGTGTGGCGTCAGGATCAGAGAAAAACTTATTAACAACCTGTGGAATGCAGATGACACAGCCTTGCTTCCTGAAAATGGGAAGGAATTGAAGTGCTTGCTGATAAAGACCATGGATTTTAGTCTTCATTATAGATTAGAACTAAATGAAAGGAAAGCCCAAATCCTCAGAACTGGAGCAATAAGCAACATCATGCTAAACAGAGAAAAGGCTGAAACTGCCTTACTTGGATCCACTATCAATGTCCATGATAGCAGTAGCCAAAACATCAAAGCACGCATTATCTTTTATAAATATTCTGCACAAGACCTCTTTAGAGTATTAAATAGCAAAGACATTACTTTGAGGACTAATTTCCCCTGCCCAAGCCGTGGTAATTTCCATGGCATCATATGCATGTGAATTTGGACATTGAATAAAATTGGCTTGATCAAGGACAATGTAACCGAGAGGAATTACTGAAATCTGAATGAAGATCAAACTTGATAGTTAGACAAGAGGAAAATAAAAGGAAACAAAGGAAAAAAAACTAGGAGGCAAAGTACATTTATAGAAGTCTAAATACAGGCATGTACATATGTAAATATAATAGTAGGGAAATAGATCTATGTATACATATTTATAGGTTTAATATGAAGGAAGCAGATGGACATTGGGCCTCCACTCAAGTACTCTTTCAAGGAAAGAACACTTTGTTCTCACACTCCAGCATTCTATGATGGTCACCTTCCCAACATGATTGCGGAAGAGAAAATGGGTGCAGAAGCAAATGTGTTGAAGAAAGTTGATGGTGCCCGGCTCTTGAAAGATAAAGTGAGGGTCCCTGGTGGCATAATGGTCATGCATTGGAAAAAGAAAAAAGACATGGGGGTCTTAAAAGCTTGACGATAAACAAGTGACCATCTAAATGAATAGCTCCAAAGTCAACATGGAAAATACACATCCGTCTGTGTGAGCATGAGGTATTGATGGGATCAGGTATTAGGCAGTTAAGACC
>PVJH01016409.1:0-50633 GCA_004026705.1 Nesogale talazaci
TTTCTCCTCCCTGGAAGCCTCTGCCTATCACCCTCGACTGTAAGAGACCCTGGGATATAACTAGGATCCAGTCTGTCCAGAAGAAGAGGAAGACCCCACCTGTCACCTAGTGGTGACACCTCTCGCGACACAGCAAGTGTGTCTACAAATGAACTTCCCAAACCAAGAGGCAGAGGCTCTAAGTACATTTTGGATAGTACCTGCGGTCTGGTTCACCCCCAGGAAACGGCATTATTAACAGCATTATTATTAACGGCATTATTAACAGCAGTGACGTGAATGAAATAGCTGAGGACCTAGAGCCCAATAAAACATACATGATAACCAGTCAAGACAATGAAATCAGGGTGCAAACCTATGGCATGTGGCCAACTTTAACCCGTGTGTGGAGTACAAGACCCAGAGAGCGCGACGCAGGCGGGCGGGCGGGAGCGCCTGGTCTAAGCAGAGGCCTCCAGTCTGACACTCACACTCCTCCGATGGTGACAGTGGCACAGGTCCGCTCCGAGAAGGCAGGCACGGTGTCGGTGGCTGGGCTGGCTGGTCTGATGTAGTCTACAGTCACGCTGACCTGGGGACAAAGAAGACAGGTGTTAGAGGCACGCGCACACACACACACACGTGCCTGTGTATTTGCAAACCTTCACCTCCCAGCTCGATTTGCTGGGTCTACGGATCAACAAAACAAAACAAGGATTAAAAGGTAGTTGCTGCCTTGAGAGTGATAACTGGCCAACCATCTCAGGCCCCATATACAGCAGGCGAGACAGAGAAAAGGCTTGCCACCCATGTGCAGGGAGGA
Source organism: Nesogale talazaci (assembly GCA_004026705.1). Lineage (NCBI taxonomy): Eukaryota > Metazoa > Chordata > Mammalia > Afrosoricida > Tenrecidae > Nesogale > Nesogale talazaci. The sequence goes on from PVJH01016409.1 coordinate 803, forward strand.
CTTTTGTGACATGACGGTAAAGCCATTCTTAACCTTTTTCTGGGTCAGAATCTTTCAAATATGCTCGTTTCAAATATAAGGCCCCCAGAGGAAAACAGTACATGATTTCCGTCTAACTTTTCCAGGAGCAGGTTGAATAGAATCAAGGGAACTCAGTAGGCCCAAGGCCGACTGCTGCAGTTAGCAAGTTTAGAAACTAGACAAGGCTGGAACGAGAGTTTTCAAGGATCAAGTCCCATCTGCTATTGAGTCCTCCTCTAGGAGATAGTTTCCAACCGGGAAGAAATGCAGAACAAAGAGAGGCTTCTGCCCAAAGAGCCCGAAGAAAAAGACTCCTGTTTATCTAGCGGTGGCCTGGTTTTCAAGGAAGTAACAGGCTAGGCATACCACAATAAACACGGCCATGTGGTCAAAAGAAACCAGCGCAGGCAGCCCCCAGGTGAGGAACTCCACCCGGCCCTAAGTCTCAGGAAGCCCAATTTGTAGGGCAGCAGAACGGATAAGTGTGGTTCTTATATAAACTTACTGGAATGCAAGAAAGACTCCGTGCCTTTACAGTGATTTAAAAGGTGACTGACTGCAATGAAGGATTTTGTTGTGTTTCAAATTAAAGAGACATATACCTAATGGTAAAGGGCAAGAACCAGTTGTCCAGGAGATGGACGCTCATAGCCTGGGGGAGCCAGAGCAAACAGGTTCAGGCTGACCTGACAGGCTCAAGTCCACGGTGAAGCGTGGGTCGCGTAGCTACACTGTGCATTGACGGGATGCACCACACCGCGGCCTACAGCCACGAATGTCTCCTCCTCCCCACACTGCAGTTGTGAGGCAGCGGCTGCCATAGGCAGAGTTCAGTCCCACTGCAGGCAAGCACCCTTCAATTCACTTCAGGCTGCCAACTCCTCGGAGACCCTTTTTAAAAAGCAGCTATGGAAATGTGAGACAGGACAACTGCCTCCAAATTCTCACAGCCACATCACACGAACACTTTGTGTTTCAGAAACAACTGAAAGCCAATTAAGAGCTGAGAGAAAGGGAGTCCACTCTCTGTGGAGCACTGTCATCCCAGCACAGGAAGGGAGGGCAGTCAGAGAGGGGGTGAAAAGTGGCCTCCCTCTCCCCTCAAAGACTAGACAAAACAAAAACCTAGCCACACCCAGAAATGAGGTAGTAGGATCGTATTTGAAATGAGACCCCACCCCCCCTTTTTTGGTGACTTAAGTGAGTTTTTTTTATAAAGGATAGAAGAAGCTTCAGGTTTCACAGTTAACCGAACATAGGACTATACCTCGATATGTGAGGACTTGAGGAGAGGAGAGGAGAGGAGAGGAGAGGAGAGGAGAGGAGAAGGAGAAATGAGACTCTTCTAGGAAACCAAGTCAAGTCATCCTGGGTTGGGGAGGGTGTCTTAAGTGCAATATACCCTTATGGCAGAGGGAAACTTGGGCACAGAAACCAAAGGAGACCTGAGTGAGGGTGGCAGAAGAGACAGCAGTTGCACTGGCCATCAGCCACAAGGACAACAAGCATAGCCAGTAAGCACCAGAAGCTAGGAGAGGCAAATAAGAACTTTCCCGAGAGCCCTTATGGGGAGCATGGCCCCATACCCACGTTCACCCCGGGCTTCTGGTCTCCAGACCATCCAGACACATCTTGGTTACTGTAGCCACCCGTTGTGCTACTTTGTGCTGGAAGTCGTGCTGAGGAAATGACTGCCAGGTCCCGTCAAGTACACTACTGCGACAGGTGAGTCCCGGGAGCAAGTGGGGCTCAACAACTACTCCAGCCGTGGTCAGCGGGCCAGAAACACAGCCAGGAAGGGAGTCCGGCAGCTGGCTTACATTCTTGGGAGGCGTTGCTCTCCAGATTCCTTAACTCCACTCCCCCTGCACCTCTTCTCTGGCAAGTCCTCTTGAGGGCCTTTGCTGTTTTTGAGCACCTGTTTCTGGCACCGGTGCTCCTAGCCATGCAAAGCAGGAAGAGGATGAGAAATGTGTTGGGATCATGGGAGAAATCACAGAGGAAATCAGGTGTGTCCAAAGCTCCAGGGTGGCCAGTCCATGGAGTGCACAGTAGTATCTCAAGTGCACCTCGAGAAAGGCCAAGGCTAGAGGGCATAGTCCAATCGGGCGCCTCTGGGAGAAAGCCATCAGATGCCTGGAAATGAAGAAAGAGGCTCAAAGACCCTTGAGCTTTAACTCAACCCATACCAACAAGTTCTCCCCCCTCAATTCTATTCACCTGGGGGGGGGGGGATTTGTTTCGACAATGAGCCATGTGACTCTCAAGGCGATGTTGCATCTGCCAATGTCCAGTCTCCTGGGCACACGGACAGGTTGGGACAGCAGCCCATCAGTACAGACACATACAGAGCAACATCATCCCTCTATCTAGGATGCCAATCCACCCAGAAGTCTGCATGGGTCCTGGTGCATTTGGGAAAGGGGGGAGGGATGGGCGTGCACTGTAGAGAAGAACAACCCCCAGTGAACACCTGCGGATCTTCCAGTCCAGAGGCTGCAGCGAAGCAACATCCCCAAATAAATGGTCTTCCAGGAAAATCAATGGGAAGGGAGGAAAAATAGTAATTTTCAATAACCAAGAGAACCAACAACTACGGCCCCCTTGCCAATTACATTTTTCCTGTATCCAGAGAAAGAGATTAAAGAGCTCTGAGTGGAAGCAGTATTATTAAAGAAATCTCAAATACAAATGAGGCCCTCAGAATAGCCCACAGCCAAGATACACACCTGCAGGCAGCTATGACAAACCAGGAATTAAAGTCAATGTGTAATTAGCATTTATGTCCCTCTCCTGTGGATTCTGAGAACGACTCCCCTACCTCAGAGGCTTTCCTGTCTAGGTACTCATCACTGACCTGTCAATCAGCTGAATCAGAGCTGCCGCTTAAACAGTCTCAATTAAAACAACTCCAAATCTTGCCACTTTGTGTGCCAGGGTCAACGATAGCCGCAATTTTGTGTTTGTGGGCAAGTGTATATGGAAGGCCCAGAGTTAAAGGGAAGAAATGAATTATTAAAAGATCTGTTCTTCACACTCCAGGCAAAGCTTTTCGTGAAGGGTTGGCTGCATAAGTCTTTTACATGCACATGACACCAAGGTCACATCACTGACCAGGAGTCCTGGCTGCCTGTCTGGTGACACCTCGTCACTCCCTTCCAAACAGACCTCTTCAGTGCTTCAGCTTCTTGACTTGGAAAATGACAGCACAAGAGTAGAATTTTGTTGTTGTCCAGTTGGCTACAACCCATAGAGACCTTATGCACAACAAAACGAAATACCAAAAAACCCCTGCATGGTTGTGTACCACCCCCACAATTATTCCTATGCCGGGGCCCACTGATACAGCAAGTGAGTCAATCCATCTCACGGAGGCTCCTCCCCTGCCCGTTACTGAACACAAAGTCTCATTTCAGGGACTGATGTCCTGACAAGATGCCCAAAGGATGTGAGATGGAGTTGTGCCATCCTTGCCTCTAAGGAGCATGCTTGGCCTTACTTCTTGCAAGACAGATTGGTCTGTCCTTTTAGCGGTCCATGGTACTTTCAATATTCTTCTCCAGCACCACAGTTCAAATGCACATATTTTTCTTAGTCTTCCTTATTCAATATCCAACTTTCACATGCATGTGAGGCAATGGAGAATGCCAAGGCTTGGGTCAGGTACACCTTAGTCCTCAAAGTAACATCTTTGTTCCACAATACTCTAAAGCAGCAGTTCTCGACCTGTGAGTCGTAACCCCTTTGGGCGTCGAACGACCCTCTCACAGATGGGTCGCCCGATTCATAACAGTAGCAAAATTACAATTAGGAAGTAGCAACGAGGATGATTTTATAGTTGGTGGTCACCAAAACATGAGGAGGGTCATGGCATGAGGAATGGTGAAAACACTGCTCTAAGGTATGCAGCAGGGGCTGAACCCCTGTGGCGTAGTGGTTGTATGCAGGACTGCGGCCCACTGGGATAGAGGTTCGATTCCAGCTCCATGGAGAAAAGGCTGGGCCTCCTACTCCCACCATCAGAGATTAGTGATGCCCCCCCCCAAAAAAAAATAAAATAAAATAAAGTATGCAGCAGATATGCCTAATACAATAAACCTTTGATCTCAACTGCTGTGTCCCTGAGTACTGATCGTGAATCCAAACAAAGCATCATCCTTGACAATGTCAGCCTTATCTCCATTGACCACGATACTCCCTCCTGACCCAGTGGTGAGGATTTGGGGCTTCCTGTCACTGAGTTGTAACCCCACTGAAGGCGGTGGCCTGTGATCTTCATCATCAAGTGCTTCACGACCTCGTCACTTTCAGGCTGTGTCCTCTACATGCCGCAGGCTTTTAGTAAGCCTTCTTCCACTCCTGATTTCACAGTCATCTTCACATGGGGCAGCTTCTCTGATTGTTTAGTCATCATACGATGGGAAGAGAGAACCTGACGCACACTAGGGCTTACTTTTTCTGTGAGGACACTAAAACTCACCTGGCTGATTGACTCTGCACTTGAGTGAATGGGGCTCGCAGTGACCCTGTGCGTGGAGGAGGGTTACAAGGCCCTGACAGTTGGGAAGCACATCACCAGGCCTGCCTTCCAAGGCATCTCTGGGTGGGTTCAGAGGACCAACCTTGGACTAGAACCTACACAATGAACCACACACATGCACCACCAGGACTCCAGGGGGATTGTTTTATTGAGGTTAGACACATTTCCGAAGCTGTCTGTTTATAGGATCCGCCTGCCAGGTTTGTTTCCTGAACAGAGTGGCTGGTGGGTTTGAACTGCCAACCAGAAGGTTGGCAGTCAAGATTTTAATCCCTCGTCAACCAGGGTTCGTTTGACTGTAATTCCTACCTCACACTCAGTGTGCCCACATGAAATACACAGATCGCAAACTCCAGCAGAGTCGAAGCCAGGCCTTTTATTCACGAGAACAGCTGGCTCGGGGCCTGCGAATCGCAGGAGGGTACGCAGGAAGCAATTGTAGGGCTGAATAGATGAATCAGAAGGCCTTTCATCAGACATAATGTCTGAAGGACACCTTTGAAATGAGATGGCCAGGCTCTCTCAGAAGCACTCTGCCCAGCTGTCGACCGGTCTGGTCTGCTGTTTCACTTGAACCACGTGTGTGGAACGTTTGGGGCAGGGCAGAAACAGAACTGTGACGTTGGGAGAAAGCGCCCGGTGAGAGCTGCTCGAATGGAAAGTGCCCCTCCATGGCAGATTTGGCAAGTGGTTTATAGCTAACTGATCCTGTTATGTATTACTTAAGAGTTTCTCCAAGGTAAGAAAAGGTAGCAGGCCATCTGATTCATCCTTGGTCCATTCAATTATGGAGTTTTCCTTGAAAGCAATTTCAGAAACTCTTCAGAGGAACTACGACGAAAACCTAATATACAACCAAATGCACGTTTCAGTTTCAGATGAGGCCCGGAAATAGCTCGGCCAAATGGAATCATGGTAGGTCTGGGCCCCCTCTAAGGAATTCTGAGGATATATCACACTAGGAACAGGGCAAAGCCATGAAGGTTTTTCACAGACTTTACGCTGCTGCTGCACAAATGCCAAAAGGTGGACTGCTTGTGCATGAAAGATGAGATGGCGAGAAAACAGTCATGTGTCCACAATTCCAGGCCAAGGCCTGAGTTCAGTCTTAATGGTAACTGGGACTGCTAGGTGAGGCTCTTTTGCATAATCGTTATAAAACCCTCTCTGACACCACAACCAATCCTAAGCCTCTCGCAACACCCCCCCTTTTGACCACTCACTCTTTCCACAGAATTCCCAGGTCCTTGGGGACAGCCTTGAAGACTACCAGACACAAGAGAAGGCAGCATCACTTGGCCTGAGGGTGCCTGCCACAGCAGCCCAGACACAAAAGGAAGTAACCAAGGACTGCAGCGGCGCAGAGTCTCCAGGAAAAGGTGGACGCCGAGCAGCGGGAGGCAGGCTCTCTCCCCTGCGAGACTGAGCACCAACGGCAGCCCCTGCGCGGAGGGACCTGCCGCTCTCGGGGAGCTGTTAGGAGGAAGAATTGCATTAATATACATAGAGCATTCAGAAGGAGCCTGACTCATAGTAAATTCTATATGACAATTATTTTGGGATCAATGTGTGCTGATTTTCTTAGAACAGAGCTTGGCAATAAGTAAGCGCTAAGTTCCTATCTGTGAAAGAAGCCAATAAAGACTTGCCTACGTACAGCCCTGCATGCGAAAACAGACGCATGTTGACTTGGGGCATGAGGCACCAGGACCCAATTAAATACACTTCCTCCTGAAGGAGCCACCACAAACAGGAATTGCATGCCTCATGCATATTCACCTCACCGAGAGAGGGTTTATTTCAAAGAAGGATACACTATTTAGTATTTAGCTAGACATTTTCCTGATTAATTTTGCAGGGTCCAGTTAATGGTTAATTTTGTGTTTACCAAAGCTAATTGAAGCAGAGCAGTGTGAACCTAATCAGGGAATAGGCTGGCTGCAGATAGGCGGGGCAGGAAGCACCTTGCTTTGCCAAATTAGGGAGACAATGAGCACTGAAGAGACAAGGTCCCACTCACTTTGGGTCTAAAGGGCCCTTCAATAAGACTCCTAGATAGTGAAAATGGGATTTCTGGATCTTGTTGAACATAATTCCCTGAAATCTGTTGGATAAGTCTAGATTTTTCCTGCGCTCCTCGATTCACCTAAGTAGAATTTCCCACCCGTTCCCCAGGCGTTCTTTGGGCCTGACCCGGCGGGGCTGGTGGGCACACTCACCACAGGTGTCCCTGCTGAGAGACGGAGGCCCACAGGAGCCCTGGTGGAGGGATCTGAACACCTGTCCTCCTAGGAGGGCTCCTTCAACTGGAAACAGCTGAGAGACACAGGACGAGCCACTTTGTACAGGTCTATTTGCAGTGGCAGCAATGGAAAATGGAAAAAGCAAAATGGGAACTTGTTTTTTTCAGAAGAGGGGGCTTCCTTCATTTAGGCTAGACCGGAGGATGTACACTGGTACAGATAAAAGCTGGAAACATTGGAAATCCAGGACAGATGATCCTTACAGGACCAGTGGTGAGAATGGCAATACCAGGAGTGTGGAGTAGAAAGGGGGAACCAATTATAAGGATCTACATATAACCTCCTCGCTGGGGTAAAGAAAATGGGGAATTGGGTGAAGGGAGACATCAGACAGCGTAAGATATGACAAAGTAATAATAATTTATAAATTATCAAAGGTTTATGAGGAGGGGGGAGGAAAAAGGGGAGGGGGAATGAGGAGAGGACGCCAAGGGCTTAAATAGAAAATAAATGTTGAGAATGACGAGGGTACCGGATGTACAAATGTGCTTGACACACAATGGACTTATGTATGGATTGTGATGGGAGTTGTATGAGCCCCCAATAAAAGGATTAAAATTTTAAAAAAAGGGGGCTTCAAAACATTTGTGGGTAAATGCCAGTATCTTTTTGAAGTCTCTCTGTATTTCCTATTTAACAGAAAACATCTAGCACATCATTCCAACACACTACGTACCATCATTATATAAAAAAGGGGCTGATATTATTTTCACTCCCTTACCACTCACTTCTTGAAATCTAGTGCATCTTTACACTCACAGTACTTTGCAATTCTGACCGGCCACAGGTCAGCCTCTAATGACAGACACACAAGGCCAGTAGCCTCCACTTTAGACTATGTGATCCTCGACCAACTGCTCATCATGGAGTCTGCATGGTTCTTTCATTGCATGAACCCATCGTTTGTGCCTTTATCTCCCTGTGTGGTCTTTGGTTATCTTATATTTTAGGATTCCTTAATAAACTATCAATCCAGGTCTGCAATTTTAGTTCCTGACTGGAACAAAGGGTTAGCAGACTTGGGCACTAAGCAAAATCAGCCACTAGCAACAGGATGGACCAGTTCTTTGACACAGACAGAATTGCCCTGAATTGGAAAGGACTTGATGGCAACTCATAAAATGATAAGTGATAAAATAGAAGTTACATGCTTTTTGAAGTCCAGAAAACACTTCAGGACTTGAAAATAAATTTGTATATAGGATTTATCCTATATCCCCTCTGACTAGCATTGTGAAATATCTTCTCTCCAGTAGGTTGGTGAATCAAGGTATTTTCTAGTGATTGCTACCAACTCAATGGCTGAATTCCATTAATTCTTGATTTGCCAACATCATTCCCCACTTCTTGATTTCAGTGCTTGAAATGTGTTCTAATAGATGAACAGTGATTGGCTGGCTAGGAAAACCCTGTTAGAGGACTATCTGCTTCTAGAGTTAAGGATTAATACTTGTTGAGTATAGCTAGTATTTAGAAAGGAAACGAACAATGACTGTTGAGAAATGCCACTGCGTCGGTCCTCACCCAGAGCAACCCTGTGCAGAGCAACAGAAGGATGCATTATCTGGCCCTGGCTGGCCCTCACAGTTGGGCTGGGGCCCATGAGGGAGCCACTGTGTCCACCCATCCTATTGAGGGCCTGCCTACTTTTTTGGAAGAGATGCAAACTATTTTAATAACCACAGTTTAAAGCCAAATTTCCTTTGGTCTAATAGGCCATCTTGAGCTCTGATATATCTGCAGTAGGGACCACTTTTTCAGATCCCCTCACTCCAAATCCAGTCCTCCAAATCCACTCACTCAGGCACACAGCACGGATCAAGAGCCATAACCCATACGTCCTTTCTCCCTACCTCTCCATTCCAGTCAAGATGCACACTGAAACACCCCTTCCAAATCATTGTAATTAGGTGCTAAGGCTGGTTGTTTAGTTGCATGTATTTATTATGCTGTTTTCTCCCACCTATAATCACCCTTACCACTCTCCCTCCCCCTACACACACACACTTACAACTATAGCAAGCACATCCTCTCATTTTTATCAATAGAACGTTAGCCTATGGTAACTACAAAACAGACCGCTGGCACCCGCTCCGGGCCTGTGCAAGGGCAGGCGCTTGCATCTATTTTGAGGGGAGAGGTAGAAATCAGCTTCTACAGGGCCCGTGAAGGTGCTGCACGCCATTCGATGACACGAGGTATTCGTTTAAGGGGGTATCACTGCTCCCAAGCCACATTCAGTTTGGTAAATATTTAATTAGAAGCACACACAGGAGCGCGGATCCACAAATGTACGCGACAATAGTTTTCAGGAGGGGCTGGATAGGATGGCAAAGATTTCTGAAAGCAGCGACAACAACTGTGCACTAAAGGCAAGACTAAAATGGTCAGAAAATGCATTGTCCAGGATCAGTGTTGTGTGAAGGCACAGAGAAAAGACATGTTGGAAATTCAGTGTTGGCTACTGAATATATATATATATATATATATATATTCAGTAAATAAACCTGATAGGGGATCTCCGAAAGGCACAGAAAAGAAACCCTGCCACCGGCATGTCATGACAGCCCTGGGTCCTGAAAACGAAGCCGCAAATATGGTGACAGTGTAGCTGTGTTTGTGCTGATGCTGTGGCCAGTATCGTCCTCATTAGAATATAGGTTAATGACGTAATTCACCCAGTATCCTGACTCGGATCCCACAGTGCTTGTCCCTAAGAAGGCATAGTCAAGGGGCTCACGAGCGCCTGTGTCCCCTGCATGCGTCTTCTAGTTCGTTCCTCAAAGCTACCACCTCCCTGGCCTTCCTCTAAGAGGCTGGACGTTGAGTGTGTCAATCACAGTCCCCTCTGTCCCAAACTTCCAAGGTCAGCAGCAGTCAGGGGAAATTAAATCACTTCTCCGAAAACTCTCCCCGGAGGAGTTCAGCCACACGGGCGGCACAGGCACGTGGCGGTGATCGCTATGCCTTTGTGTAGACTGCGCACAATGTCACCCAGTCTGGACAATAACAGCAGAGAGAAGACCATGGCGGCGGGAGGCACCGGGAAAGGAAGAAAGGGGTTGGCTCAATGGTCTCTAAGAAAAACTACGAGAGGGGGGAAGAGGACATGCTTTGAAAGCAAAAGGTGGCCTGCCCTTTTCTCCACATATACAAACCAGACTACCACGGGAGAGCCTCCACCACCGGAAAGCCATCACAGTGGGGTTGAGAGCAGCCATCCTCCAAGAGACCCAATCCATCGCCTTGGTCAGGGGCTAGGTGGGGCTGGGTCAAGCGTAGCCATCTTGTCCTAGGGACAGTTTAGTGAACATCCAGCTTGCCCTGAGCTGGCATTCAGAAGCCACTCCATGAAAATGGGGAGCTAAGCCACTGTGGAAGGCCAGCATGACCTTGGAAGAGAATTATTAAGAAAAAATATACTCATTTTTAAGGAATACCTGCCCATGGCACAACAAGAGCTGCCCAAGGAGAGCATTTACAGTGTTATACAAATTACTCTCAGCTAGGTGGCTAAGAAAAGTCCCCAAGAGAGCCAGGTGTCCAGTGAAGAGGCCTCCTGCCCTGTAGACAGCCCACCACCCCTTCTATTGCACACCTGTGCCGAATTCCAAATCCAGGTCTCCTGACTGGCTGCGAGTGCTCCTGGGCACGGAGACACCCCATGTGTACGCACACTGGAAAAATCAGGTGCGGAGCACTGAACGGAAAGCTGCATTTGCACCACGACACTGGCAGCCTCAGAGCCAACTGAGGCTCGCCGCTCCTTAGCTGTTGCTCCGACGGGAACTCTTGGCCCTTCCAAGTTATTGGAGATTTGAGCAAAAACATCTCTCCGAGGGTTCCACTCCCACACCTCGAATTAGCAGCATGAGGCGGGGAGAGGAGCGGCAAGCCTAACCCCAAACTCAAGCGACGCCCAAATCTCTCAGCTACTTCCACTGAACACTTCAGCACATTCCAGGAAGACAGATGGCTCCACGAAGGCAATGATAATTAGAAGTCATGTTCAATAACCCATCAATAAAGGAGAGAGGTCTCGGATAGGGGGGGTGGACAATTAGTCCGTCTACCTTTCTCAGGATGCACAATGCCTTCATATGTCCAATTCCCTGTGGCTAAAACCGAGGGCCAGCTCTTTGAGGGTGTAAGCTACATGTATAGGTAGGGGCCACGAGAATGAGCACCCATATCCCTGCCACCATCTCTCAGAGGCACCTGTGGGAGGAGGGTCGGGGTCAGTGCTGGGAGGAGGGTCTGGGTCAGTGCTGGCTGCAGCTGGAAAGGCTGATGGTACCGATGGATGCAGAGGTGCACAGGAAGCTGGACAAGCTGTATCCCACGGGCCACAGCTGTAAAGCCCTAAGGAACACCTGTCTGCTCTGCTCAAGGTCTTACCTCGAGTCAGAATCGACATGAGGGCAGAACAATACCACATCCTGCCTCAGCTCAGCAGAGCCCCCATGACAGTGGTTCTCAACCTGTGGGCCGTGACCCCTTTGGGGGTCGAACGACCCTTTCATCACAGGAGTCGCCTGATTTGTAACAGAAGCAAAATGACAGTGATGAAGTAGCAATGAAAATCATGTTATGGTTGGGGAGCACCACCCCATGAAGAACTGTATTAAAGGGTGGCGGCATGAGGAAAGTTGAGAACCACTGCCCGAGCAGAAGAGACACCAGCTTGGTTTGGGGTTTGCCCTCAGATTTCTCTCTCTCCGTGAGGGCAAGACCATTCTGGGAAACCTCTCACCTGCAGCTCTCTGTGGGGAATTTCCACTGCTTTCCCCCAGCATTTCCTCACCTCTGTCAAGGTCACCAGTTGCTGAATCTAATCACTGTTGTCCGTGCTTTTGTTCCATGTGCGTCTCTAAGTGGCATTTTTCACTGTTGACAGGGCCCTCCATTGGTACGTCTTTGGAGGCCATGCTTGTGATCAGCCAGTCCATGATGAGTCCATAGAAGAGCGACTCAGAATTTTTAGGCATGCTTTGCACTCCTGGTGGTTTAACATCAGTGCATAATTACGAGCCAGAGCTCACTCTCGCACTAGACCAGGAGGCCCAAGCTGCCAGGGATGACGTCTGTTAATGATGTAGCTCCTCTCAGGTTAAAGACAATGGTGCTGTTGCAAATGGGGAGAGAGAACTAAGGAAAGATGCGCCACCCCCCCCCCCCAATCAAGATGTACGACACAGTGCAAATACTACAATCCGGATTGAGATACAGAAGCTACAAACACATATGTGGGGATGTCCAAAGAAAACACTCCCCTCGCCTTTTAATTCCATTTTACATGAAGCTTTTGGAAGTCTCTTCAGAGAAACATAAATCAGGAGGTCGTCACTCTCATGTTAGAAGGCCCGATCTTCAAGGTGCAAATGTAGATGTTTCACTTTGCTCACCAGCCTTCTCGGCTGAAGCGAACATTTTATTAGTTGGGCAAGGGAGGAGAAATGAGACATTGAAGACAAATAAATAAATGATATGCAGAAAATAATTTTAAAGCAAAAACAAAACAAACAAGCACAAAAATGAACTTGCTGACAAGCAGGATCTTCAGGGCAGAGAGGGCCCATGACAGCACCTGGTTCCCAGACTGAGCCCACAGCCACCGCGCACAGCAGTGTGCTGCAAGCCAGTTAGGATTAAGCAGGGCATGCTAAACACTGCAGGCAGCACACAATCATAAGGGCTTCCGGGTGCCCAGTGGTGCACCGTTACCATGGCAGGAGGGCATCACTACCTGCAAATGAACTGCCAATCTCACTGTGGGCTGATAATGATGCTGCCGCCACCACCTGCCTGCCATATGTTTTCTCTGCTTGTTACGTAACAAGGACTTGCATTCTGGCACGCTGATCACTGGCAGGCTGATACGACTGGTTGGCGTTTGCTGTACCTAGCAACAGAGGGCTGGGCAGGAACGGCTGCACTACCAATGACAAGACCGCTGCCAACTGACCATTCACTGGGGTCCAACATTGCAGATGGACTAGTCAGGTGCTACCCCTCTAGCTTAAGGCTGGGAACTGCTAGTGGGGGGTCTCAGGGGGAGGAGTGCCTCTCTAAAATGATACCCCACGACCTCACCACCACCTCCACACACTGGGCTCATCCAGCTCTGCGAATCATGAGGACACTGCCAGTCAACCCTGACGTAAGTCCTTGAGGTAATTGAAGGACTTGGCACTCGGAGTCAAGAAGAGGTGGGGGTGGAGCCCTCTCTCAGAGAAGGTGACCCAATCAAATTATTTGGGGAGTCACCAAACTTCCTCTACACTCACTGCCCAGAATCTCAGTTACTCAAACCTCCACACCAGTGGTCCTCAACCTTCCCAATGCCTAAGAGACGTGGAGACCCACGCCAGCGCGGAGACACTTTCACCACCACAAGACTTTCCACAGGAACTGGACCCGTAATCTTCCTGCGTTTAGCATGAATGTATGAGTTGCTTCAGTCTAAAGAGGAATCGACAGACTGATATTGGACATATGGGCCAATATCAGATTATGGACTTGATGTGGACTGGGCTGGGACGTTTTCTTCATATAGGATTACTCTTTGACATAAAGCTCCCTCTTACATATATGAGTGCGTCTGGATTTGTTTCTCTAGCCTACCCGGACTAACACCATCGGGTTTAGTATCAACTTGGCTGGGCCAGGATTGGTAGTGATTTGACAGGTGAGGCTTCCTCCATGATGTGGCCTAACATAATGTAATCAACTTAATGCTGAGATCTCCTATGAACTGCCAAGCAGTGGTAAGGAGGGAGGATGGAGTATACAACCCCCCTGACTCAGAACTCAAGCCTAATGCATTAGGAAGGATGTTCCCTCAGGGGCGTAGCCTATTCCCTATATAAAGAGACCATGTCGAAAAGCCGTTTTGCTGGGTCTGGGTCATGCATCTTAAGACTTGCAACTGACTCATGACTTCCAGTTCCTTAGACTTGAGCCAACATGGCCTGCATATTGTCTGTGGACCCTGGGAACCATCAGCAGCCTGCCCTCTGCCCTGCTGACCTTGGATTCATCCTCCTCAGCACCCGGAAAGTTCCTGCACATCCTAGAATCATCAGCCCCGGAAGCTGTGTGGGAAGAGAAGCCTCCAGATGAACATCTGTCCCACAGACTTAAAGCCAGACTGTACTTATCTGCTTCTACAATTGCCTGAGCTATTTTCTTAGTATGAATTTCTTTTTCTCTAGGTAGAGAGATTTGTATATCTAATCTATAGCTAGCTATAAATATCTAGATATATGGAGAGAAATCTACAAGGTCAGCAGCTGAAATGACCAGCCACTCTGTGGCAGAAACTCAATGCACTGCAAGAGAGAGTCAATGTCCCTCACAGGGACTTGGCTTTCTATTCCCATAAAGGTCCAACAGTCTCAGAAATCCAGAGAGGCAGTTCTACTCTGAGCAGTAAGGTCACTCTGAATCAGGACTGACCAGATGGCTGTGAAGTGAGGGGGGAGGGGGGGTGTCTCAGTGATTCTGCTCCCCGACAGAAAGCTCAGCCACCCACACCCACCTCTCCCGGTAGCTAACGGAAGAGCAAGTATCAGTACCTCATTCATTTTCAGTGGCAGAGTAAGGGTAAACCATATTTTGCTTATCTAAGTTGATGTACCGTGGAGATTCCAGCCATGTAAAGGAAAATGGGTTTAAGTAAATTAGGCAGGTCTACGTGTAGTATCAATTCTCCCAGGGTCACAAGGAATTAGGAGAAAGTGCAAAAATCCCACACAAAGTCGGCAGGTAGCACAGAGGGCTTCAAAATGTTTGTGGAAAAATAAAGAACGTTAAAAGCCAGTAAGATTTTTCTTTACTTTCACATTTTTATTGGCACCTGGTCCATATAGCATAAATTTGACAGTTCAATCATATCAAGAAGAGTTGTATAATCGTTCCCACAATCCATTTGAGAACATGTTCTTTTGTCCTCACACTCATGTTTTTTCAATTCTAGTAAATATACACAAAAATATATTTTCCAATTCAACAAGGTCTACAAGTGTAACTCCGTGTCACTGATTATGGTCTGTGTGTTCCACAACCATTATCGTTATCCCTCTCCCAATTGTTCCACCATCATGAAAATGAAGTCAATGCCCCCTAAGCAAAAACTCTTCCTCCGTCACCCATGGATGGTAACAACCATAGATCAAATTTGGTGATAATAAGATTTTTCCACAAATGTTTTAAAGGTCCCTTGAATACAAAGGGGTTCCTCAGATGTTTTCAGACTTGCCAAAATGCAAGTTTTTTTTATTAATGAATTTTTATTTCAGTCCTGGAAAATTCTAAATTTACTTACTGTCAGAATCAACTCATGGGAGTAGAAAGAAGGGAGTGGAGAACTTGACAAAAAACAAAACCCACAAAAGCTTGCCAGATACATTTATACACAAAGGACATATGTCACTAAAAACAGTTTGCCAAGAAAATGTACCTCCTCAAATGAACACAACTGGGGACAAAAGAGGCTGGGACAAAGTCTTTGGAAGCCTGGAGGTTTGTGAACAGTGACAGAGTACAGTAAGGCGACGGACAAGACAAGATGGCAGCGTCCGAGGAGATGGAGGAGCCGGAGGAGAAGCCACCCAGCCTTATCCTGATGGAACCAGACCTCTGAAGTTGGGGCAGCCATGTGGAGAGCCCTGTCGGCGCTGGTTTGCTTCTCCCACCAATGGATGCTGTTGATGGACCCTGAGCCCTGGAAGCGAGGAGCCATGGGGAGACCCCTGCCGTTGCCAGGACTCTGCACCCACTGACCTGTGACTTTGTGAGTCAGAAGGAGTCTTTATTGACTGATATCGGGCATATGGGCTATGAACTGGACTGGGCTGGAATGCTTTCTCAATGTCCCATTCCTCTTGTATATGAACCTTTTCCTTATATCCATATGCGTGTCTATGAATTTGTTTCTCTAGTCTGCCCAGCCACTGATTACTTGACTCGCTGGCTGGAGGGTTCCCACACCACCACCACCACCACCACCACCACCACCACGACCAGGCTCAGCCAATCAGGAGAAGTCACACATTCCTGGTCACAGAATACATAAAATCAGAGGCTTTCAGTCTCTGGCAACAAGGGTGGGGCTGAGGTTGACCTCACTGTAATCACAGGGGGGACCTCCCCACTGTGGCGAGAGTGAAGGCAAGGGGAAGCAAAGGAAGGCCTATCATCAGGAAACAGACTGAGCTATTCGTGCCAGACACATACAAGTAAGAATATGTTCATCTCCTCATCTGTCAGGAACCCTCGAGCGAATGCATTATACCAAAGAAAAGAAGGAGAACATGAAGCACATTCCTATGAATGAGGGGGAGTGCAGTGTGGGGACCAAGGCCCATTTGTGGGCAATTTACAGAGGAGTCGCAGGGAGGAGAAGGGCCAGTCAGGGTGCAGTAAAGTGGCAATGAAACAAACAACTTTCCTCTAGTTCTTGAAGGCTTCCTCCCCGCAACTATCGTGATCCCAATTCTACCTTACAAATCCAGCTGGACTGGAAGAGGTACAGTGTACAGATGGGAACTGGAAATTCGGGGAACCCAGGGCAGATGAACTCCTCAGGACCAGTAGTGAGAGTGGAGTTACCGGATGGGTGGAGAGAAGGTGGGGTACAGAGGGGGAGGCCAATCACAAGGACCTACACATAACCTCTTATCTGGAGGACGGTCATCAGAGACGTGAGTAAGGGGAGAACTTGGGCAACATAAGATATGACAAAATAATAATTTATAAAGTAATGAGGGGTGGTGGTAAGGCAGGGTGGAGTGGGGAGGGGAAGGGATGAGAAGCTGAAATCAGGGGTTCAAGTAGAAAAGCAGAATTTGGAGAATGAGGACAACAGCAGGCAGGCGAGGGGGCTTGGCACAGTGTATGTATGTATGTATGTATGTATGTATGTATGTATTGTGATAAGTGATGTAAGAGCCCCCAATACAATGATTTAAAAGAAAGAAAGGAAGAAAGGAAGAAAGAAAGAAAGAAAGAAAGAAAGAAAGAAAGAAAGAAAGAAAGAAAAGAAGTCCCACTTGCATAGTGAGGGAGAACTCTTTTAAGGCCTGGATTTGCAAGCGGTGGGGTCAGGGTGGGGTTTCCAAATCTAGCAGATATCTGAGAGTTATGTGTGAACGCGCCAAGAGCTACTTCGCTCATGGCAGACAGCACACTCCTGTTGGGGTGGACAAAATGATACAGAGACAGAGGAAAATCCTTGTCAAGGTTATTTTATAGGATGAAAGGCAACACCCACAGGCTTCTGCCATCACCGTGTGCACACACTTGCTTAAAACAAAGCCGACTGCAATTCCACTGGGACTCTGGAATTGCGCTGCCTCAGCCTTCCACAGGCCCTGTCGGGGAGCAGGGCTTCACTGTGCAAGGTGTCCCCCGTGGCTGTCCCTCAGCCACGCTCTTCAGGCCATAGGACGGCCCTGTTCCTGGCCTCACCTCCGAGAGTCCCGGTGGAACACGTAAGCAAGCATGCAGCTCGGATGTGGCAGCAGACAAATACAAGGAAAGGGCCCAGAACGTGTCAGGGGACAGTCTATGAACCAGAGCAAATGGGACAGAGAAACAAGAATGAACCAGTGTTGGTCTCACACAGGTGTCACACAGGAAAAATGGGCAGCACGGCACAATCACACAAGGTATCGGCAGTCGGTGTTTACCTGTAAGCAAGAGACAACAGTATTTTTTGTTTTGTTTTGTTGTACAGTTTTGTCTCTTTTGAATATGAAGAGAAACTTGTTTTAGCTACTTAGGGGTGTTCAGGGGGTGGAGCTGTTAGCAGAAACCCACAAAACACCTATAACAATAATAGTTATTAGTGGTTCAGGGAGGTCAAATAATTTATCCAGAAATTATGCAAGGGAGTCTTCTGCAATACAAAGAGCTGAAAAATAGATGGCAAAGCTATACAAATTGGAATGAAGGTGGCTTACAAACAAACAGGGAATGCAGGGGGGGAATCTGTATGTAACAAAAATTGCTTCCTAGATGATTACCATTTAAATGTTTAGTGTATAATTATTATAAGGGTTTATATTTTCTTCTAATTCTTAATTAGTAAGCCAAGCTCTTAAAGGACAAACTGACATGAATGACCTGTATTTAAAACCATCAGGGGGCTGAGCCACGGTGGCGCAGTGGTTGTGCGGGAGACTGCGGCCCACTGGGACGGAGGTTCAGTTCCAGCAGTGGGGCTGGGCCTCCTCCTCCCACCACCGGAGAGCAGTGATGCCCCCCCCACCCCACCCCCCAAAAAAAACCATCAGGAAAGGAATCAGATTTACCACCACCAACAAGCCAGCGTTACTATGAAAAAGAAAAGTGCGTCAGGAAGTTGTGAGGCTTGCCCAATTTTAAACAGCCAGGGAAAGAGTTATGGCTCAAATAGGAGCCTTCAGAGGAGCCAAAAGTGAAGTGGAAGGAGAGGGACAGAGAGCAGGAGGGACAGGCCCTCCAGCATTTCGGTAAATCAAGTTGGTTACATGCCTGAGAAGAATTACTGTCGCGGAGGGAGAGCCCAAGGTCTTGCCAAGGCTGAGACAGTTTAGAAAATCCCAAAACAAAACAGTGTTTTGAGGTGATGGCGACTCTTCATGAGCCCACAGGGCAGGGTAGAACTGATCCTGTGAGTTTCCAAGACTGTATCTCTTTAAGGGGGCAGAAAGTCCTGGCCGGGGCTGAGGTTTCTGACCTGCTGGCCTTGCAGCCCAGCGCGTAATCACTATAACACCACGTGTGCAAACCGCTGACCGACACCGAGGCCACTGCACCACCCAGGTTCCTTCCCAATCACCACACTCCGTGCCATCCTGCCGACTGGTAACCACGCTATGACTGCCTTTGAGTAACATTTCAGTTTAGAAAGAAACGAAGTTAAGGGCTGAGCCCCGGTGGCGGAGTGGTTGAGTGCAGGACTGAGGCCCATGGGGTTGGAGGTTCAAATCCAGCAGCTGCTCTCCAGGAGCAAGACTGGGCTCCCACTCCCACCAGAGGGCAGTGATGACCCCCCCAAAAAAGAAAGGAAATTAAAGTATAAAATGCGAGAACTAAAAGCCCAGGAAGCATACAAGTTAGAATCTTTAAATGAGACAAGACACACACACAGGACTTAAATTGAAATCAAGAATGTAAGGTACTATATGTCAAGTTTTTAATAATACAACTTATGATTATCTAGATAATTTTTAGGAAGATAATATTTTATAATATTTTCATTATAAATAATTTTATAGATAATAATTTTCTCTGGATAATATTAAGGGAAGGGGAACACTATGGCTATCTTAGCTATCTTTAAAGATCAAATTCCTAGAAAGCACTCTAAACCATCAATTAGTAGGCATAGGAAGCCTTTCTTAGTGTTCAGATCCTACCAGATTTATACATTTTGTGATTTGGCATAACTCATTGGATCTAGTTGATTCTATTGCATGTTGTGGCCACTGGATATATTCTCTTTATTGAAATGTAAAATCTTTTCACTGTAGTTCAAAAAATAAAGATGCAGATGATTCAAATGAATAATCATAGAATAGAATTACATACAGCCATTAATATTATTTTGAATGTTTATTTAAGCATGAGAAATTGTTCATGCTACATCATCGATTTTTTAAAAGGTCATACAGATTGATTCCACAGCAAATATATACGAGTAACAAACCAACCAACCCCCAAGACCCAGTCCCAGGACCACGGACAGAGTCACTCAACCTAATCTTAAAGGACAGAGGAGGTCAGCACCCTGACCTTCTGTTTGGCTGCTTAACGCTACACCCGCATCACCAGCAGGGCTTCTAATATGGCAGGAGAACACTTCAAATTATCATTTGAATTGCTTGTATTTTTGTGAGACTTCTCAGAGTTATTGTGATGTGTGTATATTGCTTTTACACTTGGCGGCGGGAACAGAAGGAATATAAAAGATCGTGGCTATGGTGTGATCAAGGTAAGGCTAACCCTTAAAGGAGGAACCACACAGTCCATTTCACCCAATCCATATATTTCACCAACAATAAAGGAGATTTGATTTCCATGGTGTACCGTATATACCTGATTATAAGCCAACCTGAATATTGGTGGAGGCACCTAATTTTACCACAAAAACAGCATTAAAAAAATGTGCTGGAAAGTTCAGCTTATATATGAGTGTATACGGTAATTCTTCAAAAGACTTGTCATTGTATTGTGTAATCAATCAGTTAATTATTTAGCATGAGCATGATCTTGTTTCCTTATTAAAAAAATTTACAAAATGATTGTGTACCCAATGTTCCTTGTAGCACAAGCCAAAAGGTAAAAACAACCTAATGTTCATCAACAGAGAAACTGATAAACAACACATGGCATAAACACACAATGAACATAGTTTAGTTGTACAGAGACATGAAGGACTGTTCTATGCTACAGCACAGAGAAAACTGGAAAACACTATGTGCTATGGCTCAACCACCAAAGAACAAAGTCTATGATCCCACTTGAATGAAACACGTAAATATATAGACCCAAGCTCATCAGTGGTCACCAGGGTGGGGGTGGAGGAACACGGGGAGTTGGTGCTTAAGGGACACCAGAAGTTCACTAAAGATGGTGGCAGGAATTCAAAACGGAGTGGTGATGATTGCACAATATAATGAATGCAATCAATATTACTGAATTGGTATGCACAAATTACTGAATTGACAACTGCATGATATATATATATATATATACATATACATATATAACATACACACAAACTATTAAAGTTGCATACAAAAAAAAAAAAAAAACCCAGATGAAAACTTGGGCAAATACAGTAGTAGGTGAGGTGGAAGTCAAGAGTTTTCTTCATAAAAGAGAAAGGTCAGAGTGCATTGGAAAGTGGGTTAGTGAATGTGTAGTTAGGGTAAAATTACACATATTGTCATTTGCTTTCCCCTTTGACTCATTCTAATTTGTTCTAGTTATTACTAACTTTGGTTTTCTCTTGGAACGAGGATTTCTGTGCTTTATCTTGTTGTTGTCGTTGCTTTGGGGTATGACTTTCTTCTTTCTGTGAAATGCAGGATAGGTAAGTTTGCAGAGACCACAACTAGACTACTAGTTCCATAGGGCTATTGGAGGGGAGGTGGGGAGTAATGAGGAGCTAATAATAATGGGTCATCCAAAGCCCCGCTGTAGGCAAATGGACATCTCCTTACAGAAGGGTTGCTGGGAGGAGCCAAGCCAGTCAGGGTACAATGTAGCAGCGATGCAACACACAACCTTCCTCTAGTTTTTTAATGTTTTCCTCCCTACCCCCACTATTATGATCCCCATTCTAACTTATAAATCCGGCTAGACCAGAGGACGTACACTGGTACAGAGAGGAACTGGAAACACAGGGACTCCAGGACAGATGAGCCTCTGAGGACCAGCAGTGGGAGTGGTGATACCAGGAGGGTGGTGCGAGGGTGGGGCAGAAAGAGGCAGGTGATCACGAGGATCTAAATATGCCCACCTCGCTAGGGGACAGACAACAGAAAAGTGGGTGAAGGGAGACGCCAGACAGCGTAAGGCATGACGAAATAATAATCATTTGTAAATTATCAAGGGTTCGTGAGGTGGGGAGAGGGGAGGGAGGGGACAAATGAGGAGCTGATACCAAGGACTCAAGTAGAAAGAAAATGTTTTGAGACAGAAGATGGCAACACATGTTCAAATGTGCTTGACGCAATGGATGCATGGATGGTGATGAGTTGCACAAGCCCCCCCAAAAAATGTTTTTTTTTTAAATAAAAGGTAAAAATATATATAACGTAAAAATAATAATGGGAAATAATAAAACTAATCATAATAGCTGATAATAAGAATGACGAAAATGTTCCAAAATGGGTTGTGGCGATAACTACACAGTGCTTTTAGAATATTTAAACTAATGAATTGTATGATACCTGAATTATAGGTCAATAAAGTTGTAAAAGAATTAGATTAAAAAAGTATAAAAGGAATGGGCCACCAATAAAATGATTCATTTAAAAAAAGGGAGGGAGGGGAAAGGTTTGTTGTTGTTTTTTTTTTAAAGAGGAGCTTGTACCAAGGGCTCAAGTGGAAAATGTTTGGAAACGTATGTGGCAGCATGTGTGCAAATGTGCTTGATAGAAATGATGTACTGAATGTTGTAGTAACTGTAAGAGTCCCCAATAAAATTATTTTTAAAAAAAAGTATAAAAGGAGAGGAACTTCAGATTAGGTTTCTAAAGTTTTCCAAAGTAAGAAAGTTGAATGGTACGCAGTAGCAGGAGCAGAACTCCATTGATTATCCATTATTTTGAAAGCGATCCTTAAAGAAATCAGAGATAAAGAAATAAAAGGATTTCCCAAGAGACTTTTATCTGTGGGAAATGTAACAGATCAACAGTTCACACAGAGGAGCTGGGGGGTCAAGGTCAGAAGTGGTGCTCTGTGGCACAGCTGGCGTGAACATGAAACCTACAAGAAATGGCTGCAGAAATCCCAAGTACTACGAGTTCGGTCAGAGGTGGCCTTGGACACTTATTCTGTCCAGGACAAACAGGCAGAGATCGCTCCTAAAAACACAACAGTCCCCGGGCACAAGGGCATCCAGCTGGCCCATGGAGACCCCTGCGATTCAGAGCAGAACAGTGCCCCACAGCTCCACGGTTTTTAATGGGGGGCCTCTCAGATGTAGATTGATTACTAAGCCTTTCTTCTGGGGCACTGGGACACTAAAACCCCCAACCTTTCAGTTAACATCCAAGGGTGTTGACCATCACCATCACCCAGGGATGAATGAGGAGGCCACTGACTGCATCTCTATAAAATCTATGAAGTGGAGTGGCAGGTCATTTCCCTGGCATGACAAATGACAGTAATGCTGTGGATATCTATAAATGCAGACCTTCTGTTTCAATCAAAATTTTGGTTACTAGGCACTTAATTTTTAATGGGCTAACATGTAAAGCAGTGGAGATGTAAATGTAACTCCAGGGAGATGGAATCGTGTGATGTTGGACCACTGGATTTGTACAACGTCTGCCTACATTTGTTTTAAAAAAGCAGCCTGTCTAGTTCATTGTTTTCATTACAGTCCATAATTAATACTAGAGTACATTCTTAATTAGTTAAGTGGTGACTCTGACATTTGCAACCAAGAATCACTACTCTATAAGACAAATCATACCAAATCGCTCACCTGAAGTACCGAGATGAAGCACTGCAAACAAAATATGCTGCTTTGGGGCTTAGAAATAAATCCACTTCATAGTATTAAGCTCCAATTTAATGAGCACCTGAATTCATTAGCGACTTCTCAATGAACTTGCTTTTAAAAGCAAGTGTGACCAACTGATAAAGAATATTACATATATATATATATATATATATATATATATATATATAAAGACTATCTTCAAATGCTGGGTTAATTAATTGAGGGCTCTCTTGGGAAGTTGAAAAGCAGAAGGTCCCAGCTTTTGTTTCTAACTGAAGATCCAACAGCTCTGGCTGGTGTAGGGACTGAGGATTTTTTAGACCTGAAGTTTGAGAAGGCGGGCTCTACAGATCAAAACAGAACACATCTTTGATGGGGCACATTCATTTCCACCCTTTCCTGAGGGCTAACTTGGACACAGGCAAATTCTGATCCAAGGTGCTGCCACTCCCCATGGGAACCCTATCAGGCCTGGAAAATGGAGCTGGCCTTTCAGAAGAGAAGAAACCCAAGGTGTAAAGGGCCCCTCCCAACTCCCTTTCTGGCCAGGCAGAGCCACGTCAGGCCCCTGAGTGTCTAGGGAGCCATGGAGAAGACTTCATAAGAAAGGATAAGCAGTGGAAACCGCAGTCCTGTTGAGTGGGGCTGGAGGCACTGGGTCAAATGAAAAGAAAAGGCCGCCAGCATTCTCCCTCTCTAGAATATTCTGTAGCTGCCCACCCCTGCAAGGCTGACCAAAACCAGCGCCCCCTTTCCAGCGCCCCCTTTCTCCCTGGCTTCGCTCCATCTCATCAAGACATAAAAGAGGCCTGGCTCCTTCTATGTGACAGAGCATACGCTGCTCCCTGTGTTTATTTTGCCCAACTCCTGACTCAGTAGCTTGCTGTTATCGATTGAACTCTTACGTGGGGCCCAGAACTGCACCAAGTGCTGAACATACATTATCTCACTTAATGCTCCCGATGCTTCTGGGGGTGGGGGTGAGGGAGAATAGCCCCAGACTAGCCACTGGTCCATTCAGTCCCAGGGCCTGTCCTCAGTGCCGTGGGGAAGGGCTCACATTGAAAGTCACACAACAGTACTACCCACGTATAGTTCAATTACTAGCTACATTGAAATCACCCAAGTACAGTTGCCGGGGGGCGGGGGGGACAGGGGAGAACATTGAAGTATTAACAGATGCTAGCTATCCTTGAGTGAAAGAACCTTTATACGCTTTATGTAAAAAATAATTTCTCAAACAAACAAGCACTGCTTTTGTGGCCGAGAAGAGCTTGCAGAAAATGGGATTAATAACAAACAGCAAAGACAGCACACAGTGTCAAAGACAATAGGAGAACGAACAATGCCCCGATACTTGCAGACTCGGTGTCTATTTTTCCACGGTGGACAATTTCAGCCACAAAGACCGTTGGCCTCAAACTGTGAGCTTTCCTTCACTTACATAGCTTAGAAATGGAAATCTTTTAGTCAAGAAGTAAAAATGGCCAAGAACAAAAATTCTTTTTGGTTTTGTGTATTTTGGAATTTTAACTGGCCTTATAAGATTAAGGTTAACATGTATATAAACAGTGATAATGCCTTGCCACTCACAAACATCTTGTCCTTTATCGAAAAAAAAAAAAAAAAAACTCCGTGGCATATAGTCTTCTCTGACTCAAGGTGACCCTGTGGGGCAGAGCCGGCTACTCTGCAGGATATCCAAGGCTGTTGCCTTTAAGGAAGCAGCCCTCTGCAGAGAATCTCCTAGGGACCAACTGAAGGCTTCCAACTACCACACTTCCCTTAGTCGCTGGATACTTCACCACTGCCTCCCTCTCTCCCTCCGCGCCCCCTCCCCCACCCCCAGCCCCCTCTGCCTACCTGAGGCCCAAAACATCCAGGGGAAGAAATCACAATAGACCAGGTGATATTGGCTGCTTCTGGGTAGTGAGGGAGCAGGGCTTTAAAAGAAAGATCCTGGGGCTGAGCCCCGGTGGCAGAAGTGATTGAGTTGTAGGACTGTGGCCCGCGGGCTTGGCGGTTCAAATTCAGCAGCGGCTCTCAGGAACGGCACTGGGTAGCGCCCACAACTGCCAGAGGCAGTGATGCCCACCACCCCCCAATAAAAAGAAAGTCACAAAAAAAGAGAGAAAGAACCTGAATTGTATGTCCTTTAAAGCCATTTCCATTTGGAATCAAGTAATCACATTACCACTTAAAGTAAAATAAACTAAAAACCAACAATGCACATAAAGAATGTGAAGTGAGAAACTTAAAACGATGCTATTGGTTTCCCAATAAATAAAAATGCCAAAAAGATTTGTCAAAAGCATCCCACTGCTGTCTTGTTGACTCCAGCCCACAGAGACCTTGAGGACGGAGGAGAAGGGCCACATGGTCTTCAGGGTGGTGGAGTCTTCAGGAGGGCAGACTCTCCTGGTTCTCCTCTGCTTACCCGCCTGGCACAACCCACAGCTCCACCAGGGCCCCTTGAAGGACAGGTTGATGAAGAAAATGCTTGCCTATTTTATACAATACTTTGCTAGGAAGCACCATTTTTCTATCTTGGCTTTCCTGCCAAATGGCTTCACAATGTCTGTTACAGCAAATAAAACAACCAGAGTCATTTCACTTCTGGCTTTGGCTTTAGAAATGAAGGAGGAAACAAAAAAGGAAACACGACTGTGGCCATACATGTTCTTTCTAAAAATGAGAGCTACGGCTATTTTTAAAATGTAAAGAACATGCAATGTTATATAAAACAGGAACGTTTTAAAGCACGGCGTCCTGTTTGAAAATCAAATTGAAAGAGGAGACTAAAAAGGAATTCTGTAAGGAAAGTCTCTGGCCATCGGACTCCCTGCAATGCGAAAGGCGTCCTCATGAGAGAGAAGGGGGTCTCTGGGGGTGTAGTGGGCACACTGCTAACTGCACGGTGAGTGGTTCGGAGTCAAAAGCCGCTCCGAGGGTGAGAGGCTGAGTTACAGCTTGGGACCCCCACAGGGGCAGTTCTACCCTGCCCTACTGGGTTGCTACGGCTTTGACTTGATGGCAGTGAGTTCGGTTTTGAGTTGGTGAGAAAAGAGAAAGCCGTGGCCCAGAGATAGGTGCTCTGCATTTTGAACGCTGGCCCCCACACCCGGGGTTCTACGACCCAGAGGATGATAATGCAGCCAAGGAGGAGGAGCAAATTCAGGTGTGAAGCCTTGGTAGTACAGTAAGCCCTCTGCTGCCTAACACCCTGGCGAAGGGCCTCAGTGCCAGCGCCCCTAGAGGGCAGAGTAAGAACTGCTCTCTTGACAGCTGCCGCAGCAAAGCGCATCTTGTTCCCATGGAGCGGTTGGTGGGTTTGAACTGCTGAGACTGTGTGGTGAGCAGCCCCAAGACCAATGCGGCAGGTCTGTCATGTGGAATGGCTGTGAACTGTAACTGGCTCACCAGCAGCCACCAGCACCGGTCACGTAGGAAGGTTTACCTCCCACAGCCTGAGAAGTAGATCATTCCCTAAACCCACTGCTTTCAAGATGGCAAATCTTTCGGGGAGCAGATTGCCTCATGTCTCTCCTGTGGGGCAGCTGGGGGGTTTGAACTGCCAACTTTATCGCTAGTAGTCCAACACTTACTCAAGAATGCCACCAGGGTTCCTGGAAGCAGGTCGAAGTGGCATGCAAATAGCTGTTACTCGACATGCCGTCCAAGGACCTCGTGCGCTCCTTGTGCCTGGGGCAGCAGCAAGCTGACATGCTGTTCAAGCGTCCTGCAAGGTGACACAGCCTCGGGCCCCAACCCATCATCCAGACTCCTTCAAAGGAAAGGGGAATCCTGACTCAAGGGGCCGGCACAGAACTGCACGAGCCCAAGGATATTACCCAGTGTGGAAAACGCCGAGTTCATCCCAAAGGGTCCAAGCCCCTCAGAGAAACTGGAACCACCGAGCAAAAGAAGACAGCCTGGAGAAAGAAGCAAATGCTGTCGACGTTGGGAACCGAACCAAGTTCCATGCTGCTGCAAGGAAGGGCGGAAACAAGACAAAAATGGCATTTAGCAAATTACTTGCTTCCTCTTAGGGCCAGAAAGGTCCCAGGAATCCACTGCCACGCCAAGTCAAGTGGTGAGGCAGATCGGCGGCTGGGAAAGGAGAGTGACTGCAGGCGCAACGTGGGTATTGGTGCCAGACGGAAGGCCAAACCCCTCTGAGGAGGAAAAGGGGAGGGCAGGGGGAAGGACGGGAAAGGAGTCATCGTGGAGGCAGGAAGAAGACATGAGCAGGCGTGGTGGATGGTTCCAGAGACCTTCAAGGCCACTGTCTCTCTCACTCTCTCTCTCTTGGAGGCAAGGGAGAGAGAGCACACACTTGGTTGGATTGGAGGGCTGTGCACCATTTCCCCCTTCAAAAGCTGGGCTCGGCTGCCACCCCAGCTGAAGAGCAACACACGCGGCTTCCTCCATCACCAGAAGCTCTCCCCAGCTCTGGAGTTCACAGACTGCATGCGGGGACCCCTCAGCTCTCCAGGCAGTGGGAAGGGCCACGGACAAATGTGAAACAGCATCTGGCCGACGTCAAGGACTCAATCATCCTGATGGATTTCTGCTCCTAAGTCATTCTTTCCAATTTGAGTAAGTGGATGAATGACGGAGGAAAACAATCGCCCAGCCTCAAATCAGGGAAACCCATCTGAAGTCTAACAGGCCCTGGAGAGGCAGCCTGCGTTGCAGCCCTAACTGGAGCAATGTTGACATTTTGGATGATTCAACAGAAAAGACGCTCTCGAACCCTGACTCAGTAACTTCAGCAGGGATGGGGAAAGGATAAATTAAAGGTCCTAGCTTTTCAGGTGCGGGAGGTGGGGTGCAAAGGGAAGGGGGAAATTGCAGTGGGCGTGAGATCACTAGCAAGCTCTTCAGAGGTGGTGATGGCTGTCAGCAAATGGCAAGTGAGTCACTCAAGGTCATGGAGTTGGAGGAACATTAAGATGGTCCTAGATGCACTTGGTTCCCCGGCACAGGCTCCTAAGATTCTCCCACCTTCAAACCATCTGTGGGGAAACAGAACCAGGAAGAGAGTGTATGGGGGCAAACTCCCAACATTCAGAGGTGAAGGAGGGCTCCCGTGTAGGGAAACCTGGAAACCTTGTGTCCCACTCATTCTCCTGAAAGACTTTCCCTTGAATGTCCCCCCATAATAATGCCAAATTTAAGATGCTGTTTGCAAACACAGGGTTTCTTAATATACTCTTGAAGGTCAACTGTTTGAAGGCTGTCTGCCTGAAGGTTTTCTGCCATCAAACCCTATTATTGTCTGTTCCATCCTAAGTAGGACCCACTCTCTTTTGATAACACAGGGGTTCTCAACCTTCTTAATGTCGTGACCTTTTAATAGTTTCTCATGTTGTGGTGACCCCAGTCATAAAATTATTTCCATTGCTACTTCATAACTGTAATTTTGCTACTTTTATGAATCAGGTGACCCTTGTGACGGGGTCAGGACCCACAGGTTGAGAACTGCTGTGATAATGGATCAAAGATTGTTCTTCCGGAGAAGAGTTCTCAAAGACACCTAAGGTCAAGCCAACTCAGGGACAACCAAGGTTAGGTTTCCATTTGGCTCCAGAGCCCACCCATCTTGTTACATATGTGCCTTCCTGACACATGTATCCTTCTAATGCCTCCCCCTTCCTATTGCATGTATACCTCTAGCCCGTCCCCCTCCTGTTATGTGTTTGCCTCTTGTAGAACCCCTTCCTGTAACGTATGATGGGCCTGTGTGCCTCAGATTAGATAAACTCATGACATCATATTACCAAGACCTCTCTCTGCTCATCCTGGTCATCGTGGAGAGGTGAACCCTTCCCTGCTTTATCTTGTTTGATATGTCTTTAATTTTTGCTTTACACAACCACCCCTTGGACCCATTCCAAGGCTGATCCCCCACACCATCCGGAGGCGAGACTAGCATCAGGCAACGAACAACTAACTACCTGTCACTCGATGTTGGCCCTTCCCAGAGTCACTCCTAATTTAAGATGCTGTAGCTGATTAGGGATGTCAAGGTGACTGATTTAACCTTTCAGAATTCTTTAGTAAGACCATAGTTTTAGAAGATAGGGGGGAGATGTATTCTTTGGATTCCACAAATTAAGAAACTACTTCAGATCCCCAGTATAAGAATGTGAACAGATGCAATTCTCAGTTGCATCTCCCTGCACCCCACCGCCTTCGCAGCTCAGGAATCCTAACTCCTCTTTTTCATGCAAGCTACAAGTGCCAACAAGGCTACAGGGCTGCTTTGGAGATGCTATTTCCTGTTTCCCTCCAGAGGAAGGCAAACAGTTCCGTCCTTCCATCGCTGCCCAGGATGCATCACCTGCCCAGCTGTCCACATTCGTTTCCTCTCCAGACAGCTACACCGTAGGAATCACGGCTGGTAGACGCGGAGCTCGCAACACAAGTAAAAACGGACACTTTATGAATATCCAGACTGTGCCCTTCGGTTCACCCCTTGCGGCCGTTGAGTGGACTTTGCAAGAAATTGCCCACGTGCTCCCCCTGCACAGACATGGCACCTGGTGGCCTCACCTTGCAAGAGCGGCCGCCACCACAGTGGGTTTCCCCAAGTGCCCAGGCTTCCCTGTGCTTCTTGGCATTTTTAAATACAGGGACACTGGGGCCTCCGACGAGGCAGAAACCTGGCCTGGTTGGGGGTGCTGGTGTTTCGCGGGCCACTCTCTCCAGTGCTCCGCCATGCATCAAAGTCCGGCTTGGCAGGTCCGGAGGAGCTGTGCTCAGCACCAACCTGCCAGAAGTGGCGAAGTGCTCGGGTCTGATTGATTTCCTTCCCATCCGTTTGGCCAGGACTGGGGAGAGGGAACATCACGGAGATTGCCCGAGTCTCGGGGCAGCCGGCTGCAGTCAAGGCGCACCAGGCTTATGTCAGATCGAGCTTTTCTGAAATCACGAAGGGTCTGGGCCAGAACGATGAATTTATGGCTGACTAAGCTGGGTAAAACCTTCTGTCCTGTCGTGTTTCAAGTGAATGAGTTACAAATGTTGTGCACTCTCCTATAAAAAGGGCGCGGAAAGAGACTAAACCTAGCCCTGCAGCAGGAGGAGTAAGGGCACAGGCTGCTTCAGAGAGATCTGCCAACAGGAGCCCAGGCACGAGGTGCCATCTGCATTCAAGCAAGCATCAGACTCCAATGATGCAAGAAAATGAATCATTACTCTCTGTACCCCAAACCCCCCCACTCATCTCCTACTTTGTCCAGCTGAGGGGGTGTGTCCGTTGCTGTGGCACCGGAAGCTATGCCACCAGGATTCCAAACACCCCCAAGGTCATCCAAGGTTTCAGCAGAACTTGCTGACTAAAACGGATAAGGACTTGGCAATCCATCACCGAGAAAAATCAAAGAGACAACTGGCCCGTGAATACCTACATGAAGATCAGGGGAACACTATTGCCTGATATGGTGGGAAGGGGTATTTGCAAGGAGTGAGTCATCGGGACTGCAGGTTTCTGCCGTGTGATCTCCAGCATCATTGCTGGCACGGGCACATCGAGGAAGAGCAGCCTCGTCAGAGGAGCAAACTCTCAGGATCTCCGTTGCTGATGGGGCGTGACTCCCAGTGAGAAGTAACAGCTGTGAGCACCCATGAAAAACCAGAAATGGGGCACATACAAAGTATTAATGAGTCTAGGAAAACTAGAAGAAGTTGTGGGGAATGAAAGCAGACTCCTCGGCATTAGTGATCTGAAATGGACTGGTAATGAGTGGCCACTTTGAATGGTCTTCTATGCTGAGAATGACAAATTTAAGAGGAATGGTGTCACATTCATTGAAAAAAAGAAAAGAGCTTGTCATGGTCCAGCCTGAGGTACAATGCTGCCAGTTAAAGGACAATACCCATACCCTGGACTAAGAAAATTAGTCCGTATGACTGCTACCCACATTTACACACACACACACACAACCAAAAGTGAAGAGCTGAATATATTTATGAACTTCTTAAGCCTGAAATGGATCACACATGCAATAAAGACACACTTACAGTTATTAGTGATTGGAATGAAAGCGTTGGAAACAAGGAAGAAAGAGCCATAATTGGGAAGTACAGCTTAGCTAAAACCTGTGCCAGTGGTTATATGACAAAATTTTGCAAGATTATTTTGCAAAAGAATTCCAAGTCACACTCACTGCCACTGAGTCAAGCCCAACTTATAGCGGCCCTCTATGATAGTGCAGAACTGCCCCTTGGGTTTCTCAGACTACACCTTGCTTTGACCTGAAAGCTTGGTCATTCTCCAGCAACATGAGTGGCGAGGAAAGTGTGCCTCTGTGTTATATCCTTTCTTGGTATTTACTTGATCCTCATGCAAAGCAAGTTAATTCCAGAAGCTGGCCTATATGAAAAGATGAACATTTTATCAGGATTTAAGAAAGGTTCGTTAACAACCTGTGATGTCCAAATGACACCATCTCATTTACTTAATATGAAGAGAACTCGAAGCACTTACTGACAAAGATCAAAGAATACAGGATCAAAGACTATGGACTATATCTCACTATAAAACAAAATTCCTCACAACTGAACCAATAAGCAGCATCACAAGTACAGCATGCATTGAAGTTGTCAAGGATTTCATTTTACGTTCATCCATAATCAACACACATGGAAGCAGAGCTCAAAAAAAATCAAGTGACCTATAAGACTAGACAAATCTGATGCAAGAAGACATTTTAAAAGTATTCAGACGGAAAACACATCACCTTGAGGGCGAAGGTATGCCTGATTCAATACATGGTATTTTCAATCACCCCACAGGCCAGTAAAAGCTGAACAATAAATAAGGAAAATTAAAGACTTAATGCCTTTGAATTATGGTGTTGGCGAAGAACAATGAATTTGCAATGTGCTGTCAGAAGAATTAACAAATCTGTCTTGGAAGAAGTATGGTCAGAATGTTGATTAGAAGAGGCATGGTTAGATTTCATCTCAGATACTTTGGACATGCTTTCAGGAGGTAGGAGTCCCCAGAAGGCAAACAACATGTTTGGAAAAGGGTCAATGGATGTCCCTTAATGAGATGACAATAGTAGTTGCAACAATAACCTTAAACGGAGCAACAGGGCTGAGCCCCGGTGGCGTAGTAGTTGTGCACGGGACTGCGGCCCACTGGGATGGAGGTTCAATTCCAGCAGTGGGGCTGGGCCTCCTACTCCCACCACCGGAGAGCCGTGATGCGCCCCCCCCCCCAAAAAAAAAAACAAACAAAAAACGGAGCAACAATTGTGAGGAGGTACACTGGTTGGCTGTGTTTCATTCTGTTTATGGAGGGAGTGAGTATGAGGCAGAACCAACTTAAAGGCACCCAACAAGAATATCAACATCCACAGAAACACACACACACAGGCACACACCTATTTTTCAAGTCTTGGTTTATAGTATATTTAAAGTCTTACTGGAAGTGGGACCCAAAGACTATGCTAAATTGAGAAAAATTAACGTAGCTAAGTGGCAAGGTACATTGCGTTGGATTACTCTGATGGTGTAATAGATTAGCAATGAGCTGTTAACATATTGCTAGCAATTTGTAACCACCACCAGTCACTCTGCAATACAAAGATAAGGCTTTCCGTGCCTGTAAAGATTGATCACCCCAGAAACTCAAAATGGCAGTGCCAGTATGTCCTACAGGGTTATTCTCAGTTGACATCAACTCTGTGGCAGTTGAGATGACTTGAGATTTTGAGCCATGGGATTTGTAACTCCCACCAAACAACAAACACCTGGGTGGAGCCATGCAGCTTGGGTAGCTTGCCTCTTTTTCTGATGGGGCTGGTTAAGAGAAGTCAGGGAAGGATGCTGACAAGATCATAGGATTTAGTTGTGAGCAATTGTTAAGAAGGTTCATTGTAATTGTAAAAACTTAAAACTCTAATATGGGATTGGGTTATTTTGCTTGGCTGTGTTAAGCAGGGTTTTTAGAGAAACAAAACCAGGACACTTAGGAATACATACTTCCACACAGCATTACAGAAGGCTCAGTTTAACTGACTTCCTTGGAACACTGAATATACTGGGAGTCCTTCAACTTAAATGGGCTGCTGGTCCAAAGTCAGAGTCTCCCCACAGGCAACAAGGAGGGTTCGTCACCAACAGCAATACAAGGTGACAGAATCCACCAGCCTCAAGCTCAAATGATGTACTCGCCAGCAGCCTGTCCAAGCAGGTCTAAAAGGAGCCTCAAGCTCTAACGATAGGATCTTTGACAGGCCTGGTCCACAGGTAGTGTCGCTCACAGGTTGCGGCTACAGCAGCAGCATGCATGCTCCGACCAGAGAGCCAGAGAGGGGGAAGGGCCTTGCAATGCCACTGCGACCTGATTAATCCCACATGTTTCTCTGGGTCAGGTTGGCACAATAAACCTCACTTAGGCATAAAATGAACCATCTCAGAAGCAGGGAGGGCGTATCTTGCTAACATCAAGAAAGAAGAATCAAGAATGGAGCACACACTTTGGACCTCGAGATTCTAGTGTATAGAAGAATCTCAATCCAAGAAACAGAAAAGCCGTGACCCCAGAAAAGTAGCAGGAGGATCAGAGCTCAAGACAGTGGTGACCTTCGGGGCAAACAGAGCAGGCAGAGGCAAGTGCCTTTGGCCAAAAGGTTCACTTGTGGAGGGAGGAGCTTCTAGACAATCAGGAAGCCAGGTTTGCTACAGCAATACTGAGAGTCAATGGCAGCAACTTTGAGTTTGCGCACTACTGACCCACAGAGTTAAGAGTCTAATGTCTTCTGACTGAGGCTTCTGGCCAAAGTGGAGTGTTCCTTGGGCATTTACCTGCAGTGTTAAAAAGAGTTGTATAGCATTGCCAAAGGAGGGCAGAGGTCAAGCCATGGAGCAGAGGGCCGAAGAGAGGTCTGCCTGTTTGCATAACTGACAGGAGACTGTCCTGGCAAAGAGTGTATCCTGAATATTTCTCATCCTGAATTGTTAACCTATTAACTTCCCTAATACGCCTCATCAGCATGAATCTCATTTGTGAGTTCTACATAGTTCTTGCAATGCAGAAGACCGTGGGAAGGATGAGCGTCCTATGAATTGACCTTGGGCAGATGTGGAATTTGATTCTCCTTCCCTGTGCCAAATTTTACACAAAGAAACCATCTCCTCAGCTTAGATCTATAGGATGATGGTTTCAGACATCTTATCCAGATCTAAATATGCCCCCTTCTTCTTTCTGAGACGTTCATGACCCAGGGCAAACCTCATTTCTTCTGTAGTGAGACCGTTAGCCGGCTGCCTAACCTAGACCCAGTCTCAGGTGGTAGAAGATGACAAACAAAAAGGATGGAATCTATCCCAATGACTACACATGGGAGTGGGGAAAGAGGAGGGAGGGAGGCTAGAATTAGAAGCCGGTATTGTGAAATGAACAAAGAACTCTGGGAGGACAGAGCACCAGCTCTTCATCGGGAGCCAGGAAGGCATCACTAAAAAGTCAACGAAAAGACTCAGGAGGGACAGGGCAGGAAGGACTCCAGAAACACCCGTTCGACAGCAAGGAGCTGTGAGAGTGGGCCATCAGGTGGGGGAGGGGTGGGGAGAAAAGCTAAGGTCTTTTTTTTTTGGGGGGGGGGCATCACGGCTCTCCGGCGGTGGGAATAGGAGGCCCAGCCCCACTGCTGGAATTGAACCTCCGTCCCAGTGGGCCGCAGTCCCGCGCACAGCCACTACGCCACCGGGGCTCAGCCCAAAGCTAAGTCTTGTTTCGGGTGAAATGACATGACTTCATACGCAGCAGCCTTGTGTGGCTGCCTGGGCCAGAGGCCCTCGTTTCGTCTCTGTGCCAGAGTTGGTGGCGCAGCCAGGACAGCACCCACAGAGGCAGGTCTGACAGGGGCGTGAGAGATGGCAGGACGAGGGGGCTGGTGAGACGACTGAAGTGGCGGTTGCACGAACCACAGAATGAGGAGGGTGAGGCCACAGACTGAGCGAGGAGCCCTGGAACAGCATGAAAGAACCCTTGGGGGAGAAAGGCGGCAGAATCAGGAAAACTTGTCACAGAGAAGACTGGGGGGGGGGGGGGGGGGGGAGGAGGATCTCAGCCTGTGCAACAACAATGGGGGTCCAGGCAGTTAGGGTAGCGGAGGACAAGCAGATGTCAAGGAGCTTTAGGCAGGCACTAAGAGGGGACAGCAGGGAGCCACGTGCAGGAGTGTAGTCTCTACAAGGCCCAGGGTCACCCAGAGGCGAGACCGTGCCTATCTCTGACCAGTCAAATTGGCTCTTTTTCAACGTGACAGTGTGACAGGAATGGTATTTTATTCATCTCTAGTTCCTCTCTGGAAAGGCACCTAACCAAGACAAACCCAACACCACCCAGTTGGACAAGAGCCACGGCCATTAAAGCCACTGAAATCCAGCGGATTGTGGCATGGCCCACGGCAACCCTCTCCTAGACTACAGTGGGAAGGGCTCTAATGGCCTTTCTCCACGCCAACTGGAGCACCCAGGGGCTGACAGCTCAGTGCTTCAGCACTGTGCCAGCAGGGCTACTAAGAGCGCTTCCAAAACCCAACACCAACCCCTCTGCCACCAGCTCTGACTCCTAGTGACACTGCCGGGCAGCGTGGAGCAGCCCCTGGGAGTTTTTGACGTTGTGCATCTCCACATGAGCAGAAGACTATCACCTCTCTCCCTTGGTGCAACTGATAGATACGAACTATTGACCTTGTGGTTAACAGCCCAAGGCCCATTTCTCCGACACCTGGGCTCTTTAGAACACATTTAGTACACTTTTTCATTCTGAATGTAAAAGAGTATAGAGTACCTAGTTGTAACAAATGACTCAACAACTATGCACTTTCCCTAAAACTTGAGTTTTGTAAGGCGTTAGACTCCATGCCTAGGGCAGAGTTTGGCACAGAGTAATTGCTCCGCAAGTATTTGGTGACTGGATCATGAAAAGTTTATTTCACCAGGCAATCACATGGACTTCTTAGCATACCAATTGCTTATACACCGTCAAAGCATCAGGACGCAAGTCCTAAAGGGCCTCACCAGCTAGATTGCCTTTATCGACCTGCTCAGCAGCCCAGCCCACCCCCACCTGGCCCCACCTGCAACCAGAGCTGCAGAAGAAAATCTTGTTCAGAAGAGGTTAGATTGGAGACAAAAACCTTGGATTCCTATAACTCTTCAAGACATTTCCTGTGTGTCTCAGCAAATCCCTACACAAAGATCCCTCCAGGCAGGCGAAACCGTGGGGAGCAGTGGTACTGCAGAAGCCAGGCCTGGGCTAGTGACTGCTACTGAGTTCCCTCCATCAACCCTGAATGGGACCAGACTGGCTCCTTGAGAGGTCCTTCAGGGGGGTGAGGGTGGATGTGGGTTCATATTTCAAAAAGCTGCTCATCTCGAAATGGAAGGGATGGAAGCACCGGGACTAGCATGACCCCTGGGGCAGGACAGTATTTTCAGATGGACGTCAGCACCCATTCTCCTTCAAGAAAGAGGCTAAGAGGAGGGAGCCCCCTGGAAAATGTGGCAATGTCAATCACTGGACACAAACAGCCAGCTGGCGTGGAGAAGAGAGGGCCTCACCACACAGCAGGCCTAATGACAAGAGGAACAGGCTCAAGTAAAGAAAGCAATACGTCTGAGTCTCCCCCACCCTCCATCCCACCCCGGGCCCAGCTGGCCCTCCCATCTCCTACCATGAAAGGATTGTCCCAGCCAGCCACCCTCCCTCCCCGGACAGAAGTGCAGCTTCGTGGGAGCTCTGAACCTCGGCCAGAGAAGCACGGGCACAGGCAAAGTGCTCTGTCGCACCCAACACGCGCTTACTTCTACTGCTGGGCTCATCCCCTCATGGCAACGATCACACAGCACTCACAAGCAACGCTCGCCATTATAAGCCTTTATAATGGAAGTGCACAGGTGGAAGTGCTCAGAGTATTCAGATAGTACATTATAGCATTGAATACCCAAAGGGCATGCCATTCCACTCTAGGCCGCAAGCCAAAGGTGCACAGCTCTAGTTTCCTGGGTAAGTGCCACCAGCCTGGAGACACTGCACTCCTGGAAGCCTCAAGCAGAGGCCCTCGGATCCAGCTCCATGGGTCCACAAACCCAGCTCCCCCAACTAAGGGTGTAATGCAACCTACTGGACACACGGGCATCCTGCCCTAAAGCACCAGCTTCATTTGCTCGGTTGACCGAGAGGCCTGCCCCGCCGCCTCATGCTCTGGCTCCTGGTCCAGCTGCTGCTGCTGGCAGAGCTGTCTCCTGGATGGTTCGCTCCTCGGGGATTTCAGGGTCCAGGGCACACTCCACTCCTGCCTCTGGCTAAGAGTGGGATTTCCCCCCTGCCTGCTTCTGAGCAGACTCATTTTATATGCAGCAGGGCAAAATCACAAGGAATCCTGTTAGTATCTTGTCTCATCTTCTCCTGCCCCAGACCTACTAGACAAAGATCATTTGGTGACAATTACAGAGACTGTGGCTAAGAGACCCACTGTAATGAATTCAGAAAGCAGAGATGACAATTCCGGTATCGGAAAGAACTTATTCCACTTGTGAGTCAAAAGCTTTAGATCATAAACATATTACAACAAGGAACTCTTACTTTTTAATTTTCAACTGCAGATCCCTCAAGGACGGGTCCTACCTCCAGCTATCAAGGGCAAAGAATGAGAAGTTCAGAACCAGCACATCTAGTGCATGTAGCACAAATGACCTCCAGAAGGAAGTACTGGAGGAACTCAGGCTCCCAGGCCCAATTTCACTAAGCACAACATGCACAGTGGGCACATGGGGAGGGGGGGGGGGAGGAGATGGGCAAGCTCTGTGTCTTTCCACTGATCCTACGGCCTCTCGATGACATGTTTCTTTGCATATATATACAAATTGTTGGTCTTGAATCTGTTTCCCTATTTAAAAAGTGATACATACTGCTCTTAGACCCTGATTAAAAGGTTTGGTGGTGCAAGGGTTAGGTGGTTGACCGTTCAAACCCACAAGTTCTTCTGTGAGAGGATGGTGAGGTAGTCTGTTTCCATAAAGATGACAGCCTTGCGAAGTCTTACTCTGTCCTAGAGATCCCTTAATAGGAATAGGACTCAACTCACAGAAAAAGGGTTGTTATAGCTTTATAAGAAAATTAAAACTTAAAGCTTTAAAAGTAAAGGTTGGGAAGAGTAAGATACCTTGCCCTTCCCCCCCACCCCCCACCAGCTGAACCCCTGTCTGTCTTCAGCCTGGCTCTCCACTCTCTGACCACCCAAGACACGCGGTCCAGTACCACCAGGCCCAAGTTGCACAAACGTTCTCTTCTGGAAACTGAGAGCAATAGGAAGTTGAAGGATGTGCAACTCAGCACATTTTATAGGGTTTTTGGCACAAAAGGGTTATTTTTAAAGTGAGAAAAAAAGCCTGTCCTCTCCCTACCCCCAAACACAGCTGAGCTGATTCAGCACAAATCTCCCCTAAAATTAAAATCCCAGTTTGCAGAGAAGAAGCATGGAAAGTTCCAGCCCCAAGGACGATATTACAGAAATGGAGCTGTAAAGATCAAGAGTGGGTGGCTGAAGACAAGCTGACCACAAATCACCTTAGAAATGCAAGAACTTCCACCACGCTGCGAGCAACCTGGAAGGGAAGGGAGGAAAGTCTTTCATGATAAGCAAAGTCATATCAGAGACTCACCCAGAGATGGGAGACTCTCCTGGAGTGTGGGAGCTAATAAAACATTTGCCACAGGTGAGCAGACATTTCCAGGAATGCGACTGGCAGTTCTGCTTTCTTCATTTAACTTAGTGAAGCTTTCCAAGGAGGTCATTAGAATATGCATCATGCAAAGACACTTTACCTCCCAGCTGTGTGTTCGACAGTCTCAGGGCCCCAAAAGCACAGAGGGGCTATCACAATACATACACACCCCCAATATTTTTTAATCAAGCTTTCAAGAGTTTTTCGGTGGTGACAGAAAGCTAGTTAGCTTGCCAAGTGTCTTGGCTGTCCGGGGCTGCTGTCATAGAGCACCAGGAACAGGTGGGCAGCTAAGCAAACAGAAACCGATACTTGCCAAGCTGTGATGACAGGACATCCTAACTCAGGTGCTGGCTCCCTCGTCTCTCCGGAGCTGCTGCTGCGGGGTTACTGTCCTGTGGCTTTGGATGTGTTGTTTTCCTTCTCTCCTTCTTCTGCATGCTCAAGTATCTCTGGCATCGTGATTCTCTCTCTCTCTCACTCATTCACTCATTCATTTCCTCCTTCCCTCCCTCCCCTGGAGTCAATGCTGATTCCCAGTGAGCCCCTGTTCATGGAGTACAAAGTCCAGTCTTTCTCCCTCAGAGCTGCTGCTGGTCTCAAACTGCCAACCAACTTATAACCACTACACCACCCCAGCTCCTCCGCCTAGCGGTTACATCTGCTAATAGTCAAGGGAAAAAAAGATCCATTAAATACCCGTTTCCTGAAAAAATATTCTGCTCGTATTATGTTGAAAATAATAGTCCTTCAATAGAATTAAGTATTTTTGGCTTATTATAATGTTTTTCATCCTTAAAGCATGGTGGCTTCTTTGCTATTTTGGGACCAAGACAGTGATATGTAAATCAACAGTTCTTTTTCTTGGGGCTTCCCATTTAAGGAGATTTGATGTTTAAAATGTATTCTTGGAGATGTTCTCATTGTTGTTACAATGAAACACTCTAGCATATCTAAATACCACATGAAAGGATATGGTAGAAAGAAACAATATATAGGAGAGACAATGGAACATTATTAATGTACTATTTTGCTATGTCATGTGAGAATGAATGAATGAATGGGGGAAAAAAATCACGCTTCCCCAAAGAAGCCTTGGTGGTGCCGTGTTTATGCCTTGGGCTGGCAAGGTCAGCTGCTGGGAACTACGAACTCCTCGGGAGAAAGTTGAGACTTTGTACTCCTGTAAAGAGTTACAGTGTTAAGAAAGTCCTAGGGGCAGCTCTACGCTGGCTATGAGGGAGTCACTGTTAGTAGGACCTGGCAGTGAGTTTGGTTTGGGACATGCCCCCAAAGAGACATACCTCAAGACATACCTCACACAGCAATCGTGTTGTATTAACATAACAGAGACAACCCATATCCAAATAGGATTTTAACTATAAGCATAAAAGTTAGGCTTCACAATACATATGGGGTGGGGGGAGGTGTTGGAACACAATTCCATCCATAACACTGTGAACAACTGAACTTTCAGAAACAGGCAACCTCACTGCCAATTCTGGTACCTTCACCAAACAAGGTTGCTAATAATTGCAGGGGTGAAAGGTGAAGACCAGAACCTGTTGGAGCAGCCCACACCCGTCTCTTGGGAGTGGGCACACTCTTACTAGGAAAGGGCATGGGCAGGAATGACAGGGCATCCCAATTCGCTCTGGTTTTGGTAGCCAACGTCAGTCATTTACTCATAAAACTTTACAAGTCCAACTGATGGCAACAGCTGGCTCGGAGAGGGTAAGAACAAGCAGCCTCTCTCAACCTGCCTTTAAATCATGAGGACGCACAACCTCCGCGGCCTGGGTTTCCTCATTCATGTAAAGGGCTTTTCATAGCATGAGGGATGCAAATTAATAGGAAGTGCAAAAAGTGGAGATGACAAAGACAAGGTTTGTAAGAACCAAATCAAAACACATCAGTGGTGATTAAGAACCAGGATTTGCAGACCGCCAGCTTGTATGTTAACACACTGATTCAGGAACACACTACAAAGGGCAGCCCGGCTCGAGCTGGGGGGACCAGACTTCTCCAACACTCTGCCCTCCCACACCCACCCGAGCCGTCCTTGTCCAGGGGAACCAGGGCCTCCAGTGGGCCTCCACCTCTCCCCATTCTGCGCCAAGAAGACAAAGGCACCAGTCATTTCCTTACTTGCCCCTGCCCCACAGCCTCGGAGAGAGAGAGAAGGGGAAGCGCGTTTCCACACTGGCATCATATTACCTGTGGACTCACATTGTCCATGTTGCTGAGCACGAAACATGGAGTCCGACTCGGCTTTCTCTGAAGAACAATTTGCTGAAACATCACTGCACGGGGACATCTCAGAGACTAATGAGATAATGTCTAGAGGGCCGAGTGCTCAGAAGTCTGATATATGGCACTATTACTGCCTGCTGATACCTGTGAAACCAGGGGAGAGCGGCTGGTGAGAGACGCCATCTGGGCCCATCAGGTAAGGCGGCCTCGACTATGATAAGAATGGCATCATCATCTCCCCTCCTCGCCAAGTACCAAGACACTGCCTCCTTGCACATGATTCAGACTCTGCAACAGGGGAGCAGGTCTTTCTAAAAGGCTTTTAATTCAGCACAGCACAGTTAAAACCATAGGCAATTGGGTCAAAGGCTTAATTTCTGTTTCTTTATAAAAATAAATACATAATGAAGATGAGGGGGAAAGTAAGACAAGGTGAAGATACAGCTCCTAATGAGTTCTGTGGGCCCAGCTACTCCATAAACGACAGCTTGGGCCTTTAAGACAGAAGAGGCATACAGAAAAATGGCCTGGAAAATAAAGAGTGTCTGGTCCACTACAAGCTGACTGGCATGAAAATGAAACAAAGGCAGCCACCAAATTACAAATGAGCCTGCCTCCCAAAATCAGTTTAGAAATTCAGGATGTTGGATTCCAAAGACAAGTGGCACGAAGGGCTCCAGGGCTGCCAGTCTGGCTCACCGGGTCACAGTAAACCAGCACGGGGAGCACAGTGGACACACCAGTTGCAGGTAGACTGCAGTCCCAGGAGGAAGAGGCATCCTCACGCCGCTTCTGAGGGCTGAATGCCACAGCTCTTCTCGCTCTTCAATGCAGCACCTTTATGATTCAGGGAAACTCTGAGGAGCACCTCTTATGTCCCATAAACTGTACTTGGTCCTGGGGGCAGTGAGCACAACAGGTGTCAAATCCAATCCAGGAGGTAAATGGAACTCTTTTAACAAGCCAGGAAGATGCTATGGCAAATATATTTTCAACAGATAAGCTCTGAGACGAAGAAGGCTCACAGGTTGTGAAAGCAATGTGGAGGCTGAGTTATTGAAAGGGAGGGGCCAGGGAAGACTTCCTCCCAGGATGAAGTCACCAGATTCTAAGCGGGACACGTTGACGGGGGATAGGAGGGTTCGTGATTAAAAACCTGGTCTATGTGGAACAACAAAAATGCTCACCAAACGCAAAAATAGCACTGTAACATATTTACTTCACTTGAAAATGCTGAGGGACATGGGACGAATTGTTGAAAAGCGGGATGTCTGGTCGCTTTATTGAAGGTGACCTTGAACTTGGTCTGGAGATTATGTAGAGAGTAGGTAGGTAGGTCGGGGCCAGGGGACTGAAGGGGGTAAGGGATTCCCCAGTGCACAGAACAACCTGGACAACAGCCCTGAGAGGGCAGACACTAACACGTGTCGGTGAGGATGTGGAGAAGTCGCAACCATCCACCCCAACTGTAAGAAAGCACACGGTGTCCCGCGAGGAAGAGCTGGGAGGTTCTGCAGAAGGTTAAACACAGGATGAGTAGCCGGGCCAGCAGGTCCGCCGGGCCCACAAGCAACAGATTGAAAGGGGGCAGGGACTCGGCTACGTGTACACCGCTATTCCCTGCAGCATTAGTAACAGCATCTAAGCGGTGAAAACAAACCAGGCACCCATCAAGAGAGGGATGGCCGATGGCCG
This sequence comes from Nesogale talazaci, assembly GCA_004026705.1. Lineage (NCBI taxonomy): Eukaryota > Metazoa > Chordata > Mammalia > Afrosoricida > Tenrecidae > Nesogale > Nesogale talazaci. The sequence goes on from PVJH01016409.1 coordinate 43,596, forward strand.
AGTACTTACTACTCAGCCATGAGGAAAAATCAAGTCCTACAACACAGGCGGAGCTAAAAGGCAAGACAAGAGGCGACTTGTACAATGATGGGCTGACAGAGCGGCTGCGGGAAGGGAGCTCAAACAAAACAGTTGTCAGGATGGTGCAGCAGGGCTGGATGACGTGTCATTCGGTTGTACATAGAATCCCTATTATTGGAACCAACTCAGCAGCACCCAACGACAGCAACAAAGGGGCAAGTACGTCACTGACCATGTGAGCGCACAGACAGAGTCACAGTCCCGGTGGCAGAGTGGCTACACAGAGGGCAGTGATGCCCAAGGTCAGCAGTTCGAAACTTCCAGCCCCCCTGAGGGTAAAGGAAGGAGCTTTCTACTCCCAGAGCCAGCTACAGTTTCTGAAACGCAGAGGCAGGTCCACCCTCCCCCATAGGATTGAGGTTGTTGTTGTTTTTTTTTGGTGGAGTTACCAGAGGATGGGGTTGGGGCGGGTGAGCTACTGCGGCACTGACAGGCCTCTCTGCCTAGACTCTGGAAAAATAATGATGGCATCACAACGGGACATGCAGAATATCAATTATTTATCTCCTTAAGAAATGGCAAACTGTAATACCGTAAATACTTAAGTATAGCTGATCCGAATATCAGCCGAGGCACCTAGTTTGTTTGTCTTTATTTATCTTTTAGAAATCATTTTATCGGGGGCTCCTACATCACTTATCACAATACACACATACATACATACACTGTGCCAAGCCCCTTCACTGCCTGCTGTTGTCATCATTCTCCAAATATCGGCTTTTCCACTTGAACCCCTGATTTCAGCTTCTCATCCCTCCCCCTCCCCATTCCACCCTGCCTTACCACTCCTCATTAATGAATAAATTATTATTTTGTCTATCTTACGTTGCCCGATGTCTCCCCTCGCCCATTCCTCCGATGACTATCCACCAGATAGGAGGTTATGTATAGGTCCTTGTGATTGACTCCCCCTCTCTACCCCACCTTCCCTCCATCCATCTGATAACTCTACTCTCCCTACTAGTCCTGAGGGGTTCATCTGTCTTGGGTTCCCTGTTTTTCCAGTTCCCATCTGTACCAGTGTATCTCTTCCAGTCTAGCTGGATCTGTCTTGGGTTCCCTGTTTTTCCAGTTCCCATCTGTACCAGTGTATCTCTTCCAGTCTAGCTGGATTTGTGAGGTAGAATTGGTATCATGATAGCTGAGGGGAGGAAGCCTTTAAGAATCAGAGAAAAGTTGTTTGTTTCATTGCTTATACATGAGTATATACGGTCTATATCATACAGCCAAAAAAAGTGTCTGTGAAGCTCCCTTTAAAAGGTGCAGAATGGAGAAAGAACTAGTGTGGAAAGAATGTGGAAGAATGCTGTAAAGAAAGTCGTTATGACAAAATAACTATAATTTATAAATTATCAAGGGTTCGTGAGGGAGGGGGGAGCAGAGAGGGAAGGGGGGGGGTAATGTGAGGAGCTGATGCCAGGGGTTTAAGTCGAAAGAAAATGTTTTGATGATGACAACAGATGAGCTTTGCATATAATGGATGGATGTATTGATTGTGATGAGTTGAAAGGGTCCACAATAAAGTGACTTATTAAAAGAAAAAGAAAGAAAGGCTTAGAATACTATACTATAGAAGCAGTCTCCACTGGAGGTGGGAGGACCAGACAGTGGCACTTCCTCAAGGAAAAGGGTGACCCCCAGCAGCAGACCTTCCAGAAGCCCTGGAGCACATGACAGAAAGGAGCAGGGGGCTGGAGGCAGGGCTGGGGGGTGCCCAAAGCACTGGAGGCGGCAGGCTCTCTGAGGGAAGACAGTGAGCTCGGTTTGGGTTATGCAGATTTCTGAGCCTGCTACAAAGTCTTCCCCAGCCCAGAGCACGTGGGATCCCTCCCGATTGACAGACTTGGAAAAGAGAACAGTAATCTGAAGCAACCGGGAATGTGATGCAACTCACAAAATGACGTATAGCCTTCTAACGTTCCAAGTGTCTGCACTTATTAACAACAGGTGCCAAAGAGAAATAAGAAGGCCAGTCTGGTCACAAACCTCCCCTCCAGTGATTTGTCACATGGCTGTGGCTTGCACGTTGTGTGAGGTTGGAAGCTACGGCACTGGAGTTTTATTTCGTTTTTACACATTTATTTCTCGCCTCCACTCCCACCGATATTTTAAATGGCTGCAGGGTTACCCAAGGTGGCCAGGTCACAATGGAATGTCCAGATTAAATCAGGAGAAGAGATGGCCACGTGTGAAAGGTTGTTCACGGAAAACCTTAAGCATGGCGACAATGCCTGGTCTGGAGGGCAGGGCACATCTGACCCGGGAGGAGCTGCCGCCACGGGCACAGACACACTGGGTAAGGACAGTGCAGGGCTGGGCAGTGTGTCCTCCTGGGTTGCAGAGGGCTGCTATGAGTCGGACACGGCTCAAGGGACCCATCCACCAAAGGACACAAAACAAACTAAATGGCATAAAAATTAGACAAAGGCAGCCTATTTGCTTACAAGTAAGTCGCCTGCCAAACACTTGCTTACTGAGCAGAAATGGTGGCAAAACCGCGAAGGAAAGCCAGCGATAAGACAGCCGTGGCCCGAGCTGCCGTTCCCCGGCTTGGTGACGCTTCTGGGCGCTCTGACCCCGAGCAATTTACCTCTGCTCCACCACTTCTGACCCCGCAATTGTACAAACAATTCCAACTTTGAACACAATGGTTCCCATGGTGATAGAAAGTCTGCAATTACGAGAAAGGAGTTAAAGGAGTGATGCATTTGTCTTTTGTAAAATGCTGTGTTGGTTGCACAGGGAGGGGGGGGGCGGCGGAGGCACACAAATCTTTATGCTTTTTATATATTTAGATATGATAGGTGATGATTGGGAAAATGCCAATAAAGATTCCACGGGGAGCAAGAGCACTTAGGCACATGAACGCCTGCTTCCCATGGGTGGATCTCGACGCATCCAAGGAAAGAGGGAAACAGCTCTGCACAGACAGTGGTGGCTCCGGATGATAGGCCCTCCTCTTCAGGGACTGCCGTCTCATCCAATGTACCACGCACCTTCGGGAGCATGGCCTGACAGGAGGGATGCGGGGAGCATGGCACGACAGGAGGGACTTACCACGAAGACGCCCTGAAGAAATGCCCACTCACACCTTCTCGAGCAAAAGCACTCCCTGTTGACATGTGAGGACACTGAGGCTCGGAGAAGGGTGGGGCTGTGCCAGGCAGCACAATCTGGGCAGCAAATCAAAACCGAAACTTCTCCAGCTAGACTGCAAGTGCAGCACCGCACCTGAGACGCTGCCTGTCAGTCATTTCCCTGTGTTCTCCAGGGCCCTCAAAAATCTCCTATTATGGGCTCTCTGGGGCGGTCAGAGGAGCCTGGGCCTACCTCCATTATCGGCCTGTTGCAGTGACAGGCTGCCCTCCTCAGCTTCCGTGCACGCACGCACGCACGCTCCCTCTCGGTGCCTCTTAATCACCATGTGCCACGCTCAACAGCTGCAGAGCTGGGAAGGGGATTGGTAGAAACGCGCACTGATGTGCTCGCCGGGGACGTCCCCCTGAGGCACCCACTGCCCGGCCTGCACCTCGATGCCTGAGCGCCCGGGCGTTTGCTGTCAGAGTTGATGGGCCCAGAAAACAGGCAAGTGGTTTCAGGTGGTGAGTCAGGGCGGGCTGCCTGCATCAGGAATGTTCTGGGGTAGCAGAGCTGAGCTGCTCTGGGAGCAGCTCCCCGACTCAGGGAGATAGTTGTCATTCAGAAAATGTCACTGTGGGGGGAAAGAACTTGGGCGCGACACAAACGGAATCCAAGCACCTCGGAGGCACGGGAACCAGGGAGGGAAGGGGCTCCGGAGCAGGAGACTAACGACTCCTGAAGGGCCACAGCCCTGTGACTCCCAGAAGGGGGGCTTTACAAGAGCAGGGCCCGGGCTGGACTTCCAAGACAGCTGGCAGCTGCAGCAGTCACCTGGGACCTGTGTTGAGGGAAGAAACCGTGTCGGGGTTTGGTACCTCTTGAAGAAACCAGGTGGAGGCAGGTGCTGCTCCTTTCAGAGCTGTGGCTTGCAGAAGAGACCTGCCTTTGGGAGGGAGTCCCTTGTCGGTCTGCATTCTGTTGTTTATGAGGCAGTAAATGAGTGATATGATATCGACGCGGTGAGACAGAGATGTCAGACTTGAGAGGAGATAACAGGAGATGGAGAACTGGAAAGAGGCTTAACGCCATCCTTTGCACCGCACTTCATGAATGAAAACAGCGTTCTGTCAAGTTTTATACAATGACAAATGAGCCTCCTCTTGGAAGGGACCTGCAGAGAGGCGAGGCTCGCTGTGCAGAATCCGGCCGGGTTTCCCGGTCTCAAGACCGGCAATCTCCTCGTATGCCCACCCTCCATGCCTTCGGTCACCATGGCTCCTCTTAGGAGATAATAACGCTGGCCATCGTTATGTTACTGTCGTAGCATCATGGAACCTGTCACTTTGCTGAAAGTTGCAAATTCTGCATTAAGATGGCTTTAAGGTGTCAAATGGCCCCACCTTTCAAAAGTTACAGGGAAAATAATCACCTCCCCCCCCTCCCCCCAAATGTGATCTCTCCCTTAGAACTTCAATAAGGCAAAGTGAGCAAAAGATGGCTCGATCCCTCCCTGAACAGAGGTTCCTCAATTACTCTCAATGAAACCATCTCACTCATTTCCTTTGTTTAGCCAGGGAAGGTGAGGGGGTGCTGCTCAGAGACTCGCTACCTTCCTCTCAGCAAGGCAGAGCCTGCTGCTGGTCATCTAACATACTGCAAGCCCCGGGAACACAAGGAAATGGCTTTGGGGCCTTCAGGCAGCTGTGCCAAAGAAAGTCAGCATGGTGCACAGCACTCGCCCACAGACTTGCCTCGGGTCCCTTCCCCTGCTGTGTGGGCCATTGGGAACTGTACTGCCTGAAGCAGAAAGCAGGTGCACCGAGCATGGCCTTGAACAAGCATGCTCCCTGCTCTCCCCCGCCAGGCGAGCCCTCAGCCCCTAGGGAAGGTGAAAGCAGCAGTCACTTTCCTGCCCAGCAAACCCCGCTGCTCGCGGCTGTAAATGGAGGTGGCTGGAGAGAAGAGGAAAGCCAAGTGGAAGGCGCTTGGGGCAATAAGCAATGATAGAAGTTGGAATCGAGCACTCGAGAGAGTCCGTGCAGTCACACTGTGGTCAGGGCCCCAATTTAAACCTTTCCCGAGGGGCACCACCACCTCACACACAGATGCGTCTCACTTCAAGCAAAGTCGACTGGCTAGACTCCCTGACAGCGGTACAAGGGGGATTCCATATACCATCACGGGCGATGATTCCATCATGGTGAGTGGCCTTTTACCGGCTCCAAGAGTCCCTCTAGGAGAGGAGACACGCCAGTAAGCTCTGTCACCACTTACCTTCTTCCCAATAAGCTTCTTTCGAAGGAATTCCCGGGCCTCAAACATGTAGGGAATGTCGTACAGGGGACGTAGCTTCTTGTTCTTATCCTGAAAGCAGAAGAAAATATCACATCAAAGAAGAGGCAAAAGTCATTGAACACACCAGCCACATGAGCTACTGGACCTTATCACAAACCTCTTCTCTACCTACAGGGTAAGCAGATTGTTTGTTTTACACTCGGCTCAAAAAAAGTAAGTACTGCAATGTTCAATACCTCAAACTAGAATATTCGTCCCAGGGAGATGGCTGTATAAACCATGGCACAGAAGAAGCTTCAGGAAACCTGGTGGTGCAATGTTTAAGGTTGAGATCAGTATGTCCCAGAGTGGACAACACACTGCCTAGTGGGTCCTGGAACCATCCAGTGGGCTACACAAGCAGACATCTACACGTTATCTTGGATTATGGGCTATAGTACAAAAGTGTTTAGATGTCCTTTGCTTTTGAAAGGGGGCAGTAGGTCAAATAAGTTTGGGAACCCAGAGTTTAGCTATTCTGGTTCAAACCAAATAGTTGCTCTGAAAGAGGAAGATGTGGCAGCCTGCTTCCATAAAGATTATCAGCTGGACAGCCAGTGGACGGATTCTTCTCTAGTCTGTAGGCTCAATAAGCAAGTCAATCAACTCCCAAGCCTTCAGTGACCACCCGCCAAATACCAGCTACCTACAAAGCATTCTGTAAATACCTAAGTTCTAGCAGATGAAAATGTTTGACCACCTAAGATGGCATTTACCATATATACTCATGTACATGCCGAATTTTTCCAGCACATTTTTTTTTTTTTGGTTTTTGTTTTTTTTTTTTTTGGTTTTGGGGGGCATCACTGCCTCTGGTGGTAGGAGTAGGAGGCCCAGCCTTGCCGCTGGATTTGAACCTCCATCCCAGTGGGCCGCAGTCCCGCGCACAACCACTACACCACCGGGGCTCAGCTCAGCACATTTTTAATGCAGTTTTTGTTGTAAAACTAGGTGCAGTGGCTGATACTCGGGTTGGCTTATACTCGAGTATATACGGTAATGATAATTTAAAGAATCCAACAAATACAAAATTAGTTTGCAACACAGAGCAGTTTTGACTAGGTGTTTAAATTATGTGACGATGGACAACGTGTAATAAGAGTTTGGGGAAGTAGTTATGAGGACACAGGAAGTAAGTTCACTGAAAAGGTGGGACTTTAAATAGGAGCTTAGGGATAGAAAGGAACTAGAAAGAAAATTACACAGTTGGGTAAACACACACACATTCAAACAGAACAAGTGAAAGAGAAGCAGGGGAACATATTTCAAGACACGCATTTCATTATTTGTCTCATGGACCCCTGGCTCCTCCCAAAAGACAAACTGCTTTAAGCAACGTGATTCTGAGATGATGGGAGAGAGTCCAGATGACAATGAACAGGCAAAGGAGTGGATCGGCACCAAAGGGGTATGGGCACGACGTTGCACAATGAATTAATCAGAACTGGCAAGTGAGTGGATTGAGGGGATAAAAGAGGAGAAATCCAAGATTCTAAGCCATGATGACAGGCATGCAAAGTTTGCCTTTTGGTAGGGGTGCCT